>JZKD02S0326181.1:224790-239124 GCA_000966675.3 Picea glauca
CAATGACCTGGATTAGTCCAAAACCCTAATTCCTTAACCGGAAATAGAAAACCATCGGCAAAAACCATGTGCCGAAAACCACCTAATATCATATGGTCCCGGAAATATGTCGGCCCGGCGATAATATGTCGGCCTGAAACCGGCGAAAATATGTCGGCCCAAAAAAAAAATTTTGGGGGCGCTGCCCCCGAACACCCTCTTAACCCCCTGCGCGCCCGACGTAGGCGCTCAAACAATACTACTCGTGCAAAGAATATAACACATACCCAACAATATGTATATTGTATTGTAAACAATGTATCACTATGAATGAATATAGAATATGTTGGTTTTCCCGGTTTGGGTTTCCAGGGGAAAAATCTCTGTGTAATGTTTGTATTTTCCATTGTATATTTTTTGTTCTTTTACTAAATATATTTTTGCAGTAAATATTGTACAAGGTTAAAATCTACATGAACGTATGCCTCTTCTTGTTTAATGCCTTGATATTGGTTATGATATTAATTGAGGACCAAGAGTTCTACAAGAGAGTGTTGACGAGCGAAATTGTCCGTCCGTCAATTGAGAGAGTGGAACCGGTCCGGGGTTGTCTAAATAACCCAAGCCGTTTGGAATGAACCACCCTGGCGGGTTTAATGGCTCCGTTGGCCGCTCTAAGGTCCTAGGGAAACCAAAGAGAAAACTAATCTAAACTAACTAATCTAACTAAAACAAAATAAAACTAACTAAAACTAACAAAACTGACTAAAACAAATAAAACAAACTAAACTAACTAATAAATTAATAAAACCAAAATAAAAGAAACTGAACTAACTAATAAATTAATACACTAATCTAATCAAAACAAACTACTAAATTAAAATAAAACTAAATATAAACTACTCTAACTATTATATACAATCTACTAATTATTCTTACACTAACTCTAGCAATTAAATATCTAATTACTAATTGAATTACAACTTACTCACAAATATACAATATACACAATTGGCAGATTTAAATAAAACCTGTAAAACTCGTATGCTTTCTGTCCTAAGACAACCAAAGATATTTTTGATTTTTTATTTTATGAATAAGAAATAAAACTACTGAAATAAAACGATCTAATAAACTAATTCTAACTTAACTAATATCTGAACTAAGCTACTAATAGAAACAACAAACAAAAGATTAACTGACCTGGAAGCGCTCCTAATTTGTCCTGCGTATGATGACTTCGAAGCTGGTCGGAGGAAGGAAACTCGCACCGGTTGATCCAGAAGCTTTTCGTAAACGATTGGCTGTGCTGCTCTTTGAGTGGTTTATAGGACAAACAAGACATAAAAAATCATAATAACTATATGATTATAAATCTCTGCAATAAGAGAAACCTCTTATGCAAAAACTTATATTTGATAATTCAACTTATGAAGAAGATAAACCTGTCATTCACAAACTGAATTAAACAATTGTTATGTCTTTTATACACTTGGAAGGAACCAGATATGGATTACAGTGATTAAAATCATATCATTTGCACATGATTAAGATAGCTAAAGTAGTCATTAACCAGATACAAATTGATATACACAACATGAAACAAAATGTTGATATAATGAGAAGCTAAAGCTGTGACAAAACACCAAATTCTACTTCAGTCTGTATTAAAACTCCATATCCTTGTTCTCCCACGAATGAGGATGATCATTATTACAAAAATGATAGATATTTATAAGTCTCTCCACAGGGTAAAACCTCCCTATGGATAATATCAAACTGTTTTACATAATCTGGGAAGATATTCTCAAAATCAACTAAACTAGGAAACTAAAATGCAAGTGAAATATTTCAAATATCCCCTAACTGCTCATCAAATCCATTGCAATTTCGAATTCATCTGCAATAGAAAAAAAATATCAAGTTAGAAAGATATTTCAGTAACAAAACAATAAAAATCTAATCTTACGGACTTAGCTACAAAATCATCTGATTCTGTAGCTAGTCTAAAATAGCATACAGGATCAAATAGAAATCAAATGAAATCTCTTTAAAATAATCCAATCCAATTTTCTTTTAATAAACATTAAAAACGAATCACTAATGGTTCAAAAGAGTTTATCATTTAAATTAAATAGAATCAAAGGTGATTCAATCGAAACAAGGATAAGAATACTTTGTTTTCCTTTTACTATAAAATCGGATCAAATAGTAACAAGACTGTTTCATATCAAATGAAATTAATAGTGAATCATATCGTATGAGATACGATCTAATCCAACACAATCATAATCCAATTACTATGGATATAACAATGTAGCATAAGATTCATGTTGTTTTAATCAAATACAAAGATGGAAAGACTGTTATGATTATGGTCAAATAAAACATTCATAACAGCATCAACCAAATTTCGCCATAGATTTTGATCGCTGAATGCCACACAGTCAACAGACAGGATCAATTAATAGTAATCACAACCATCATTAGATTGACAGAGGTGATAATCGTAAACTGGGCAACAATCGAAACAAATCGTAACTGAGTTAAATATAGAGGCAAATCATGATCCTGGATGTAATCACTTTCGCTCCTCAAATCAAATTTAAACAGTATATTCAATACAATACGGATCAGACTGATAATATGGTGGAGAAAACCAAAGCGAATCAACCAGCTGGGCGTAACTGTTATGATTCGTATCAATTCACGATTTGGGTGGATATAAAACAAAACCATATTAAACATAATCCAAATTGTATCCGAGATGGTCAAAAATCATATGTAAATAAAACCGTAACAGTTAACCATCATTACCAATCATATCATATACATTATAACCAATTCGAATCGAAACATTGATTGTGTTCAAAATTGAAATGTGAAACAGCTTATGTCTATAATAGATACAATGACTTCAATTAGCAACAGAATATCCAATTTAAGCTAAATCAAACCAATCAAATCCATAGCACAATCCATCGAATCGAAGAAAATCCAACCGAAGCTAAACTAGGAAACGAAATTCGATCAATCAAAACTATGTACATAATGCATATAATGTGACAGAGAAAATCCATGCTGTAAACAGAGCTTATGAGTTTGTTATATAAACAGGTGATAGACATACCAGTGAGGCTGCTCAAATTATGCCAATTTTGAATTCACGACCGTTGTAGCTGACTCCACGTTTTCAAACAAAATAGAGCCTGTCGTTCTCTGTTTCTTATCAGTGGCTTGCAATTTAGCCTTTTGACTGGTAAGTCGTGCAACTTGTTCCTCCAAAGAATGAATTCTGGACTGTAGCATTGGCACATCAAGATAATACCTTTCTAACCACAAGCCGCATTGATCACAGGGTGGCGCTGTAGACTTAGGTAAAGCAGGAGAGGGTTTTGATGAATCACTGGGGGTTTTACAAGGCAGCTTAATGCCTGGGTAATTAGGGTCATTTTGCAAGCAAGTTGGTACGTTCGACACGAAGTCAAACGAGGGTTCAACACAAAGACTTTCTGAATAGGGATATTCACTTGCCAGGTAACGTTCCACTTCCGAGTCAGAATCTTCACTCACCACGATAGGGTTAGGGTTGACAGGAGGTTTTGGCTTGTTCCTTGCCATTCGAGAAATTAGACGGGCATTCTTTTTGCCTTTGGCGTTTGCAGTAGGTTTGGCTTTAGGCCTTTTAGCCAAGGGTTTAACAGTTTCGACATCCTTGGTCACAGAGTGGGGTAGGTCGATAGGTGAGTCGAGTAAGGGTTTAGGTAACAGAATACTGTAGGGTATCGAGGGTACAGACTTGCCCTCGCTCACCACAGGTTTGTCAACATGTGGTGGGTTTGAATCCTCAAAATTATTGCGAGTAAGAAAATCGTTCCAACAGTCTCAGTGTAACCCCAGATGACAGACAACAATCATTTTAATCAACCCATAGTGAAAAAGGCTGCTATCAGCCTGGTTCCTTTTGTATCTCTTAGACATTTTAAACAGGCTTCTATGCAAGTAATAAGGCATATTAAGCTCATAGCCCATGAAAACCATAAGTAAATGAAGGTGGTGTAAGAAAACAAACCCATACCGACCCTCGCAGGTGATAAACTGTTTGGTTATCATCAGCAAATCGTGCCAACGTTGCTTGAGCATGTTCGCGGGCAAACCTTTATCACAGGAGCTAACCTTACGCGATTGGAAGAGCAGTGTCCATGGGACCTCTTCCACTTTGCAATTCTTGGACCATCGTTGTCCAGTGGCAGGCAGACCCGTAGCTAAACTGAGAAATTTCTCGTCAATTTCCAATTGGACATCCTCGACCTTGGCTCGACAGCCATCAAAGGTTAATGTGAATTGCCGAGCTACACAGGGATTAAAACCATCAAACTTTTGTATGAACGGAAGCCATCCAAATTCCTCAAGGTCACTGTGAGCACTGTCGAACATCAACAGAGCCTGGCTACCATTGGGTTCAGCCCTTACGACTGGAGCCATGGTGCGGGCACATGGTAAGGGTTTGGGTTGAAAACAACAACACACAGGAGCAAAGTCGTTTGGGCTAACAACTACGAACGATCAAAGGGGAGTCATTAATGTGCATGTGAGAGGGTGGTGGGATTATCCACCACCATGCATAATAGTAATGGAAAAGTACAACCTCTGTTCAATCAATCATAATATAGTTCAAAAACATTATCATTCGGCCAACCCAAGAATCAAACGGTGGATGATATACCAATGTGCCATTGTATTATTTCAAACCACGAATGTTCAATGTGAAATCAAACCCAAAAATTAAATATGTTTCATCGTATAAGTGTGTAATCAAATGTTTATAAAACATTGTGACAATCGATTTCATAACATTTGACAAGCCAATAGCTTATAATAATAAGGATCACATCATATAAAAACAAAATAAACCATGACCCCTATGCAATCTAATGACTAGGCAAGTCCCAAACAATATAAATCTATATGCTCAATGCCTTACCAGTTTAAGTTATGCAACCAAAAATGTCCAAATAGGCATAGTTTGAAAATTCATTTAGCCACACAATAATAAACCAAAGGTAAGTGCCACTCAAAATATCAATAAAAGATCATGACAGTTCAAAGAAAAATGGAGGAGTTTTCACACTTACAGTCGTGAAAACTAAATTGAGACCAATTTGCAAGTGTCGCAAGAAATGAAAATATCGTCTATTTACAAAATGCGACGACAATTTGAAGTTCAGGAGACATAGGTGTAGGCAGCTTATAGGGCAATGAAAAAAAATTGAATTGGCTGCCAACAGAGAGAGAGAGAGAGAGAGAGAGAGAGAGAGAGAGAAGTTGCCCCAAAATTTTGCATAATTTTTTTTGTAAATCAACATGTATTTAAGATCTCTCCTAGGTATTATCCCCTGGGATGTCTCGGCATAGTTCCATTTGTAGCCTGGAACATCTCGAGGGATAACCATATATGTCAAAAAGGGTAGGGAACAAGGGATAATATTTCTTAGCTCCAATATTGTAGTTAATTTACTTCGACCAATCCTCAGTGTTCTTAAACTTGGAAAAAAAATTCTCATAAAACCTTATAGCAATAACCCTCAACTCAAAAGGCATGTTTATCTCTTCCAACCTATCCCAAAGGTTTTTCTTGGGAACTGTGTCAAAATATTTTTTAAATTCAACAAAACAACACTAAAGATTGGTTTTAGTATTGCGGAACTTCTCTACAATGATCCTAAGGGTAACAAGATGGTCTATAGTTGAATGATATCTCCTAAATCCAGCCTAGCCTTTAGATTTTTTTACCATGACTTTCTATCCAAAGGCTAATCTTTTTTCCAAAATAATTCCATATAGCAAGTGGCTAAAATTAGGATAATCATAATGGTCCTATAAATAGAGGGAATTTTTCTATCCCCATTTTTAAAAATAGGTACAATGAGGCTTTGTGTCTAGGGTTTAGGGAATCCCTACTTGAATTCTAAATTGAAGAGTTTGTGTATGTGAGGGATGAGGATAGGCCCTCCGATTTAAAAAATTTAACGTGGTAGCCTTCAATATCCTTAGCTTTCCCATTTGCAGGCCGCTTAACCCTGAACTCTATGTCATCCAAAGAAAAAACTCCATCCTCTCTAGAAATAATAGGAATGGTGTCCATGGCATTAGGGAACTCGCAAAGACATTTAAGGTAGGAATACCAATCCCTTGAGAGAATCATGTTATTTTCTTTAGTATTGCGAATTAAAATTTTCCTCCATAACTTCTTAGGATCAATCTTAGATAGGTGTAAAAGTTGTTCTTTCCTTTTATTTATATAGTACCTTTTTTTTTCCTATTAATTAGAGATTTGTATGTATTGGTCTTATCTATTTTGAAGTAGTCATTAGAAAAATCCCTAATGGATTTCATAGAAATTTTACATTCTTTATCATACCAAGGGTTGGTTGTTCTATTCTTCTTTTTACATGACACCTCAAAAAAGAACTTGTTAATAAAAGTGGAAAGGGCAGTTGTAAAATTATTAGAAAATGTAATTCACTATTTAAATAGTTTAAGAAAAGATCAAGTTTACTTTTGTCAAAATGCAGTTGCCTTTGATTATTATAATTTTCTTCGATGGTACTCTTGGGCATGGCAAAGTTTGGAGTTAGGATCAAAGGTCTATGAAAAATTATTTGTAAATATTTTTATGTGTTATTTATTTGTTTTAAAATTGAATAACTAAAATATATTATTAAATGGTAGTTGGAGCATGCTCTCTACTTCCAAACTATTAGTACCAAAGAAATTGTTGCTATAATTTAAGCAATAGATTTGTCATAAATATTGGTTTTAGAAATTTGTAAAACATTAAGATTTTAATGGTATTTATAGTAAGTTTGTGTTGTGTTTATCTCAAATAAATAACTGTCTTATTTGACAACTTAATTGGGGCCTACCTTGTATAGCAAGCATTTTTTTATTTGGGAATTTGATAAAACCATTTTAAAAATAAATAAATACAATTATAATTTGCACATTTTGACAATACATATGAAAATGCATTTTTCATTTTCAAGGAATCAAGTACCTACTTACTGTTGATGTTTTGGTAGCTGCGAGAGTAACTTTCCTCTAGAAAACCTTTCTTATAAGAGAAGAATATTTGAAATTCCATGAAGACCATTGAACAACAAGAGAATATCTCAGAGAGAGTTAGTTGGCTCAGAGGGATAGTCGTAAAAGGAGTTTCCCCTCGGTTCAGGTGGGAGAGAAACATATCCCAGGACTGACAGACATGTGTTATGAGTCTAGGGAAAAGTTTGTATACTTTAGAGACAAGATTCAAATGATGAAGAATGTCTCCCTCACTGAGAGGGAGTTTTAATGTTTGGGCAGCATTGGGAAGACATTCTCCTAGATTAATAAGTAGTTATACAATATATATAATAAATAAGTAGTTATTTATTATCCAAGGGATGCATCCTTTCATGGATGGTCACCATATGTTCTCTATATATGGAACACTCATCATTGTTATAACATATTGATTATACAATATCATCTCATATAGATAAATAAACATGGTATCAGAGTGGGACTGGGCTTGACTCCCTCACAAGAGGGACCAGTGTAACACACCCGACCCTGAGTGGCTTTCCTAGGGATGGGGCATCAAAATTTTGCTCTCCTTAAGTGTTCAAATCCTTCATTTGGGGTCTCTATCACATTCTTCTCATCCGGATATTTCCAACCATGGTCTCCATGCTCAAAATTGATCTCAAACCTAGAGGATATACCTTCCCGAAGTTATTTGGGCGTTCATTAGTTGAGGGCCACATGGCATCCATGTGAATCCACCTCACACGTATTGTCTCCAGGTTCCTTCATCCACGGTGGAAGTCCATCCACCATCTGATCCCACGATTTGACTCAATCTTCATCTAACACGTAGGCCAACAGGACCTTCGGCACTTCAGTGTTGAACGCCTCCTTACTTTCTATGCATGAGACCTTCCCGAGTCCCGAACTCTTGAAGTCTCATAAGCTTTCCACGTGGCTCTGATCTTCGGACCTTTTGGTCTCTTTACAATGCTACACCTGAATCCTTCGGAGTCCCAAAGTCTCGAAATCCTAGAGTTTTGATCACTTCACCAATTACTTTGGCTAGGTGGCTCGTACCTAGGGCTGACACGAGGAAGGGGCCAGGGGTGACAAGTGTCACATTTCAATGGGTCTATAGGGTATGTGATACACACGAATCCGGGTGACACGTGGCACATCCAACTTGGGTACACGTCACCTTGGGTGACATCACTAAGCCACGTTACTCTGGACTATCAACCTTCTAACAATCCTCAGATCTCACGATTGAGATCCAGCCATGTAGATCCATGGATCTATGACTCTTATTACTTCGGAAATTTGGTGTTTAGGAGTTTTGTGATGCTAACTCCTCTTTTCTCCCAAAGCTTGTCAGCATCGGCCTAACCACAACCCAGATCTGACAGTTAGGAAAAGTACCGAAGCATCCTTGAATCGATGATCCTCATTTCTTCGTGACTTCAGCCTTCGGGGGTTTTGGTGTCACAACACCCCTTTTCTCCCGAAGCGGTCAACACCAGGCTGACTTTGTCATAGATCTGACGACTTTTATAGGACCCAAAGAATCCCCAGATTAACGGTCCTAGTCACTTCGTGAATTCGGCCTTCGGGATTTTTGGTGTCACAATACCTCAGTTCTCCTTAAGCGTTCAACGTCAGGCTGACTTCGTCGTATATTTGATGGCTAAGATAGGACCCAAAGGATTCCCAAATAAACGGTCCTAGTCACTTCGTGAATTTGGCCTTCGAGGGTTTTGGTGTCACAACACCCCTAGTCTCCCAAAGTGGTCAACGCCGAGATAACTTCATCGTAGATCCAACGGCTAAGATAGGACCATAAGGATCCCCAGATCAATGGTCCTAGTCACTTTGTGAATTCGGCCTTTAGGATTTTTTATTTCACTGCCACTCCATTTTCCCGAAGCGGGACTTCGTCGAAGTACCCTGTGCGGGTCCCTTCTTATGAATGATCGGACGATAGGTGGGGTTCCTAACGATCTCCCCCAAATATATGGCTCTCCTTCACTTCGTAACTTCAACGTTCGGGGATTTTTATGGTATAGCATCTCCATTTTCCCGAAGTGGAATTTCGTCGAAGTACCATACGCAAAACCTTCCACTAGACGATCGGACGGTTGAGAAGGGGCCCCAACGGACTCCCCAGATCAATGACTCACAACCTTTCGCAACTCTAACATTCATGTATTTTTGACAGTTATGAAGTTTGAAATCCCAGGGCTTCGAGCTCCCGAAGCTTTGAAGCCATCAAGAGCTAGCTCCTTTCAGACTTAGCACAGGGTTCCTAGACCCTAGTCATATGGACCCTCTGATGAATCTCAGGCTATAAGCTCTACTCTTATCCAAGATTTGGTTAAGGCCATGGGTGTGAGCCAAAGGTCTCCTAGGATACTTTTTTGAAGGAAGTGCCTTCCTAGCTCGCAGAACTTTAAGTTCTGAAACAGGGTGGGGTAGTCTTGTGGAATTACCGAGAGGGTAGTAGTGTCATGAGGCTTGCTCCGACTATGGAACTGTGAGGTAACTCCCTGGGAAAAACACCTTCGAGGGTTAAATTGGAGCATATGAAAAATCAAGTAGAAGCATAAGTCCTCATGAGAATAAATACATACACGTTGCTTGATCAGTCAATACAGAGGCCAATCTTAAATGTATACATACATCCATTCATTCATTATTCCATTTAAAAGAACAAAGCATGAAAAACACTTATCAGAATCAGAAGATGTGATGTGACTGTTGAAAGGGGTGCATGTTGCTAGGACCCTATAATGTACCTTTTTGTTCATACTTTTTTCTATCGTTACATCCTTTTCCCACTCACATTTAAGCCTACATTATCACCTTAACCTATTTTCCCAAAGGTATATAACGTTTCTTCTCTTTTCTATATGTTTAATTTGTTTTACATGTAATTTTACATTACTCTCATACTTAGCCATTAAATATATAGTTATTGAAACAGTTTGAACTACAGTTAACATATTGTTGTTGCTTGAAGACCACGTTGCTGAAACAGTCAACAGTACGCAAATTCCATTGCTGAAACAGTCTATGATTTGTGACGTTGAAACAGCATTTCACATACAGCAGTAACAATAAGGAGTTGTTACACTAGCTGCAACAACCGTACCTTAAGCCAGCACCAACCATCGTTGTTGCTTGAAGACCACATTGTTGAAACAGTCAAACAGGATGCAAATCCCGTTGCTGAAACAACCCATGATTTGCGATGCTGAAATAGTATTCTACAAACAGCAGTAACAATAAAAGATAAATAAAGAAGCTGTTAAATGGGCCGCAACAGCTGTAACTCAAGCCAACACCATTCCAACTACTGTAACATCATTTTTCTATGGGAGATCATAATATCCTATTCCAGCATAGAAGATTAGATCAGACTAAGAATAGGATTTGTAAGTGTACACATGTAATTTTATGATCAATTGTATTAAGAGGATTCTCCTCTTTAAATAGGGGAGAAATGAGCATTAAGGAGACGGAAAGGTTTAGCTAGAAATGAATCACAAAGAAGGAACATGTTCACGCTGGATATTGTAACTTGACACATTTTGACAGATGAATAAAAAAATCATTCTGAGCATTTTTTTTTAGTTTCTTTCATTTCTAGGGAATCTTGTGAGAAGGAAAGGGCCCACCTTCTTCACAAGATTCACCCATTAGTTATGTAGTGTGTTAGTGTTGTTTTTATTTGTACCTTGTTAAAACTCTATTTTGCTAAAACTCTGCTTCCACTGATTGTTACATTGTTTTCATTCAATTCATTCCTAGGTAATTGTTAATCATTTTGATTAGTAATTCTGTTTGCAGAATGAGTTTATGAAAGTGTGGTAATCAGAGACAGGTGTTGAAGATTCCTGCTTGGGGAATAGGTTCCTGTTCTCTGTCATAGAGTAATTAGTATTCGGTAATTGTTAATCATTTTGGCTGATAATCCTGTTTGCAGAATGAGTTTATGAAAGTGTGATAATCAGAAACAGGTGCTGAAGATTCCTGCTTTGGGGAATAGGGTCCTGTTCTCTGTTATAGAGTAGTTAGTCTTCGGTAATTGTTAATCATTCTGATTGGTGATTCTGTTTGATGAGTTCATGAAAGTGTGATAGATAGAAACAGGTGCTGAAGATTCCTGCTTTGGGAAATAGGGTCTTGTTCTCTATTACAGAAGAGTTAATCATCTTTACAGTGTGCTGAAAAGTTCCTTTTTCCTAGGTTGCCACTTTTTAATGTAATCTAGGATTCGTATGATAGTTATTTCCTTTTGAATCTTAAAACTCTACAATAGATAGGTTGCTTTTATTATAATTCAAAGTAGGACTTCAGTCTGTTCAAGCAAGGTGTGATTAGTGTACTTTTACTACAATTCTAGATTGCTTTTGAGATTGAGCATATACTGTGTGTGATTGCCTTTGAAATAAACAGACTTCCCTGGGTTGACAATTTATGTAACACTTGATTGTTTAATTAATAAGAAATTATAGTGACCAACATTATGGCACCATTGTCGAGGAAGGCAATTATACATTTCAAAAGCATTTACATTTTTCTTTCAAATGCATAGATTGCATGAGAGGATGCGGACCCCACAAGGAAGCTGACCCTACAGGTGGCAGGGGCAGAAGAAGAGGAGGAAGAAAGACCTTCATCGACCAGATTATATCAAAATCTGAATGGGTTGTTCCTCAACGACCAAGTTCTCGAAAACCAAAGCCTCAATATTCCTTTCAAGCGAACTTTGAAATGGGGAAAGAGATTTGGAGCCCTGAGACAGTTGATAAACCAGCAGAAAACATTGAGGATCGAGCAAGTGCCGCAGGGGAAGAAATAGAAGAAACCATGGATGAGTATAATGAAGAACTGCACCATGAAGAACAGGTAAGTCTTGAAGTAGAGGTAAACGATGAAAACTATTTTTCTACCTTAGGATTTCCTATTGGTGATCTCCCTAGAGGAGTATCTCCCATGAAGAATATCCCACTTTCAGCCTTACCTAACTTTCATGGTTTATCTTCTGAAGATCCTGATGAATTCCTTTTCGAGTTTGACATATTATGCAGAAGTTATGATTACATTTCCAGTGCTCAAAAATTAAAGCTATTCCCAGCAACATTAAATGGAAATGCATTAAGATGGTTCATGAGTCTTGGAGGTCTTGTAATCACAACATGGGATCAGATGAAACGGAAATTTCTGCACAAATATCAAGATTATTGTCGAACAAGAGAAAAAAGAGAGGAATTATTCAAGATGATACAAAAAGAGGATGAAAATTTGGAGGACTTTGTGGAAAGGCTACAGTATAATCTACAAAGATCCAGTCACCCCGATGTAAGTAAAGATATTCTTAAAACAATATTATTAAAAGGAGTAAGGGATGACTATCTAGATATGTTGAATATGCTTGGTAAAGAGGACATATCTAAAGAATCATATGATGAAATTGTTAACCTATGTAAAATATGTTCAAGAGGAGCTGCAAGGAATAGATCAAACAGCAGGGATACCACATTTTCAAGAGTTCAAAAATCAACCAGTGGAGGAGCAACAAGAGCCGAAATAGGTAATTTAGTTGAGGGTTTTAAAACTGAAATGTTAAGTTATTTTACTTCACAAATTGATACCTTGCAGATTCAAAAGAAAAAAGCTGAAGCAGAAGCAACTCTGTCCATCTTTTGTTCCAAATGCAGAGATAAGCACCCATGAAGGGAATGCCCATTGGAAAAAAAGCCAATCTACACCATTTGTGATAAGGATCATGAAACTCAACAATGCCCTTCTTTACCAGGAATCAAAACAGCATTACAACCAACTAATGAAGAAGCTGAAGTTGTTTATCTGTTGACACAAAGAAGGAAATGGCAGCCGTGGGGACAAGGTATGAATTCTAATATTCCATTTACATCTTCTAATCGTTGGAATAACTATCCTTCTTTTAATAAAGAAAATTACCCACCCATGCAACAAACAAAACCTCCCTTTGTAAACCCAACAATGTGGACTCCTTGGCCTCCACAACAACAACCTTACCTTAACCAATCAAATCCAAATTGGAGAGGTCAACAACCCTCATTCCCAAATCAATTACCTCAATTTCAATCACAATTTCAGCAACCACTCTCTTTACCATCAGGTACTCCACCGAACAATCAAATGATGAGGCCCCAACTACCTGTACAAACTAACCCTAACCCCAATAATAAGGTTGTGCAATGCATTGATATTCAAAACCAACCTATACTTTCTCTTTTCCCTGCACAATGTAATGATATTCATTTACGATCTGGGAAAATAGTAGAACCTATCATTGATGATGTGACCTCTTCTGATTCTGATAAAGAAGAAATAAAAAAGCATGATGTATCTGAAGAGGTACAATCATCCCCCAACACTATGGCTGGAACAGCAAAACCACCATTCCCTGAGCATTTAGCTTTGACTAAAACGCCTGAGCCACCTTCTTTCAATCTTCTAGGGGAATAACAAAATATTTATGTCAAAAATCCACTATTACAAGCACTAAGAGACGTACCAATTTATGCCATAACTATGTGAGACATTTATGTTAAGAAACCCGGTAGGAAAACTAAATATCCCCTCACAGTTCATGTCATGGGTGATTTGTCCGCACTAATGTCAAGTAAAGTTCCTCTAGTTAAATATGGTGTTCCCAGCCATCCTACCATCACAGTGAAAATTGGAAAAACAATAATTCCTCGAGTTCTGGTAGACTTAGGCGCTGCTATCAATATTATAACTCTTGAAACTTCACAACTGTTACAACTGAAGAATGAAATTAGAGATACCCCAACCATTCTAGAATTAGCTGACCATTCTACAATCAAACAGGAAGGAGTCATTGAAGACCTAATCATCTCAGTTGAATCCTAGAATTATCCAACTGACTTTGTGGTATTACAACCTAAAACAAAGTTGGGGGGTCACCCTCTAATTTTGGGCAGGCCTTGGCTAGCCACAGCAGATGCCTTTATCAGCTGTAGATCTAGTTCAATGACAATTTCCAACGGACACGAGACTAAACAGCTTAACCTCTACCCTCACACTACACCCTTGATTAATAATGACAATTCTGTTATCTCTCCAGGGAACTACTTAGGGCTGTATGCTAAGTATGCCTGGTAACTTAGGAATTCAATATTTTTATAGCAAAATGGATCGATGGGATATCACAATAGCTTAATGGAAAGGTTGCTTATCAGATAGCTAAATAAACCAGTGCTCTTAGGAAGTGTA
>JZKD02S0326181.1:281159-292225 GCA_000966675.3 Picea glauca
CAACCATGAAAAAACAATAATGAGTCATATTTACATCAAAAACTATTGGTTCCATTACCCAAAACTTTGTGCTACGGGTCTTTCTTCAAGGGTTGACATCAATGACAACCAACCTCAATTAACAAAAGCAAGGCTCTTCCAAATCACAGATTGCACCAGATCAATGACCACGTTTCATTGCAGGGACACAACATGCTCAAACAATAACATTATCGAGTGGTCTCTCAATTGAAACCATGGTGTAGCAGAAGAGCTACGTGGAAGAATGTGGTGAATTGCAGGTTCAAAAGTGGTGTGGATCCAAACCACCTTTGACAGCCCTTCAATCACATGCTTATTTAGCATCAAATCTAAGAGCAACACGTGGCCACTCCCTAGTCGTTGGGCCACGTCCTGATCCTGAGGAGGATTCAGTTAATGAACAAGGACTGGTAGTTGAAACCTTAGCTCATTCCATAAATAGAAAGCGTGGAAGCCATAGCCGAGGAGACTGGACTGTCAACCCGAGGTACCACAGAGGGTAGTTTCTCCAACAGACCCATGCCGATCCAACTTGCCTTCTAACAGAAGAAAGACCCGTACAGTTCTGAGCTCGCGTCTGAAATGAGGAAACACACACAGTCTGACAGAGGGGTGCATAGACGAAAAACCTTGAATGGGATGGCCAGATCATACTCCTAGCACTTGTGGACTGATATGATTATAAATAGATCAGTTTAAGTTTTGAGAAAGGGCGGGGAGGGGGGGATTCAGAGAGGCCGGAGAGATGAGAGAGCCTTATGAGAAGGGCATTGTATTTTTCAGTTTGTAATCCAGAGGGGCATGGATTGTAAAATACTATGTTAATGAAGAGTCCTTTCAGTTGTTTTATCAGACTGTATTCTTAGTTTATTTGTTGTTTTCTTCTTGTCTGGATGTAGCATCTTTGATTTATGGATTCCTGAGGTGGTGGAGGATCTGTTGTCATCTTTCCCATCTTTCGTCGCTTATCACTCAGACTTTTGTTGTTTTTCTTCTTGTCTGGATGTAGCATCTTTCATCTATGAATTCCTGAGGCAGTGGATGATCTATTGTCATCTTGCCCATCTTTCATCGTTTATCACTCAGACGCTTATTGTTTTCTTCTTGTCTTGAGGTAGCACCTATGATCTATGGATTCCAGAGGTGGTGGAGGATCTGTTGTCATCTTTCCCATGTTTCATCGTTTACTACTCAGACACATTTTGTCTTCTTTCTTCTCATCATCACATAAATCCTTTGTCTGATAGGCAGTTTAAATGCCTTCATTGAGCACGATACTTATGACTCCATTGCCCAACGGTTTAGGACTTATATGCAACAATGTATGTTACCGTTTCCTTTCTTTGCATTCTAGTTGATCCACCCACTCAAACCATTTTAATACATTTACATTTTGATGGGTACTGGGCCTATCCTCTTGCAGTCTAAGGGTGACTCTCAGTGCTAACAGAAGAGATAAAAGTTCCTTTTGAGTTGAGGATTGTTGCAATAAGTTTGTATGAGAACATTATTTCCAAGTTTAAGAACATTGAGGGTTGCTCGAAAGAGATTAACTGCAATATTGGAGTCAAGCAAGGTTGTCCCTTGTCCCCTACCCTTTTTGGCATATACATTGACAATTTAGAAGATTGCTTGGAAGAACCAGGTTGTGTCGGCCCTACTCTCACTGATATAGTCATCAATCTTGTTCTTTATGCTGATGATATCGTTCTGCTAGTGAGGAGTCCCCACGATCTTGAAAACCAAATAAGAATTCTCAAGGACTTTTTCTCCAATATGGGTATGACTGTTAATACTGACAAGACTAAGGTCATGATCATTAAATCCAATAAGATCAATTATGATACCTTTGTATATGACAACAACAATTTGGAGTAAGTGACTTCATACAAATATATTGGAATCGATATTCACTACAAGCTCAACTGGAATTATAGCATTGAAAAAATATGTATTGAGGGATGGAAAGCTTATTATGGGCTTGAAAACAATTGTAAATCAATGATATTTGGATATGGGGTAAGAAGAAACTCCTCTTTGAGACTATTTTTACACCTGTTATTCTATATGAATTCAAAGTCTGGGGATGCATTATCTCTCATGAATCTTAGAGAAATATAGAGAAAATCCAAAATAATTTTATAACCTATAATCTCAAAATTAAAGGAAATACACCCTATCCCATCGTTCTCTTAGAGGCAAGCCTTTCCCCCATTGAGAGCATGGCTATGGGTAGATAACTAATGTATAAGAAAAAGTTAAACAACATGGAAGACAAGAGACTTCCTAAACTTACTTCAAAATCTATTCGTAACCACATTCAACTCAAGCAAGGATGGCATAAAGATGTCTAGAATTGGCTAAGCTATTGGGGAATCATGGAAGACACCATTTTGTAGAATAAGGATACTATTAAAAATATCATTAAATCAAAATTTAAGGAGAAAATGTGATGTGATAAAGAGTTAGAGGAAAAAAAATAAGGGATTATAAGGATGTAATCAACCCTAATCTAGAAGATAAAAATTATCTCTGTGTTTTGACAAGTGTAAAGAAAAAAATAACCCTTGCTAAGATAAGAACAAATTCTCACAAGCTCCATAGTGAAACAAGGCATTGGTCAATTCCTAAAACTCCATCGGATGAAACAGTGTGTCACCTTTGTGACACTAAGAAGGTTGAAGATTGTTGGACACAGAATCCTTCATGGATGCATTACTTGTAACATATTGTAAATATGAATAGTCATAGGTGATAGGAAACGTATTCAGTTATGGAAGACCAATAGTCATTTATTGTATATTTATTAACCTATCATGTTAATGTCAAACACATCAAGTGTGGAGTTATTTTCTGCCATCCCTTGCCTGACAGTGGTATCAGAGCCCGACCAACTCCTTGAGTGTTTCCTCTCGTATGCAGAAAATGTCCATTGCACGTCTTTGTCTTCACAGTCTGATTCTGTGTCTTCCATATCCTTTTCGTATTCCCATGACCAGGACTGACCGTTGACCTATCTCCTCATCATATTGGACTCCTACGCGAAACCCTAAACCATTCACTCTCATGCTGCTTAATTTCGTCCATTCCCATCGACTGTAAACCACTTACTCACTTGAATTGTTCCTCGCATATCCAAGTCTTATAGCTACTCGAAGTTGGGACATATCAAGGGATAGTCTGCCTCCTCTATCTGATTTTGGTTTTAAAACTTATTTTCAGCCTGGAGTTCACCTTCGACTCACTTTGGCTCATACACATACTGAGGTCACCACCATGAGTGTTGAGCACAAAATCTGGAGTGGGCATTGATATTTCTACAACAATATATTTATCAATTCATCTGAGGATTCCTCATGAGCTAGTGGTAGGCACCAGTATCATCATACTCTGCAATACCTAACAAGAACACATTGTGTCCTATCATTGGTATATCCATATCGCTAACTCTTTATTGCATACATATCACTAATACCTCCCTTCTCTAATATATGTATATTCGTTGGTCTATTATTGCATTATCGTTGGTTCTTTGTTGCAATATCTTCCACAAACTCCAAGAACATTCAATGTCCCTCCATAATCCTCGCCATACATTGGATTTTCCAATATCACTCAACTTCATTGTGATGAACGTGGGCTTATGGTACAAATATTTGACGAAAGGTCAGTATCCTAGATTGCCTTCAATGGTATAAATAAATTATGTTGTCTTATTCCCCACCGCAAACTAATATATATGTGAATGATCAATTGTGTCTTTGACACTCTTCAACACACTGGGAACACTTTTACACACTATGTATTTTAGTGCACTCTACCGCTATGATACAAAGGTGAAAAAGACTTAGGCTAGTATTTTAAAAGTATAAACACAAACTAAATATTGTGTCCATCACGAATTGAGAACTGGAACGAGGTTTGCCTTTGTAAAAGTAAATGTGGAGGAAGTGTATCTACAGAATCCACCTTGTATATTGTTTTCCATCCAAATATCACCTCTATCCAGTGACTTTGTGTAACTTTACCTGTGAATTGGAGTGTGCATAGATGGTGTCTCATGAACAACTTCTAAATGGTGTCTTGATCCAGTGATCATATCACTATTTTTTGTTGACACATTACTCATTCCTCAAGGTTGAGTGATTGCCTTCACTAGCCGAGAAGTCTCTTGGTTCCATTGTTCATTTTTATTGGTGCATCATAATTGCATTCTTGGTGCAACAAAGTTGTACCTTTGGTGCACCTTCTCCACTGTGCAGCATGGGTTTTGTAAGAAATTCATTTAATGGACAACATAAAGGTAGTAAGAAACGTCGTAGAAAGAAGCAACTCAGAGGCAAGGGGGGTTGTCATATTCCTTGTGAAAAAATTGACCTTCATTGTACTCACTGCAAAATGAATGGGTCACATGAAGCCTCTGACTACAGAGTTCCATGGAAAAAGATCAAAGATGACAGAGATAGAACCTCATACCTAGAAAAAGGTAAAGCACATGTACATTATGTTGTTTCCTATTGCAATATAGGAGTGACTAAAGATTTATTTAATACTTCATTTTCTTCTTAGGGAGATGCATGGATTCTTGATACAGGTGTGACCTCCCACATGACATTTCAAAGAGACTTCTTTGAATACTTTGATGACAATGTAGATGGCATAGTGTACTTTGTAGACAGATCGAGTCTCAAACCTTCAGGAATGGGCACCATCATGCTTAAGTTGCCTGGACTTCTAGATTTTCTTCTGCACAATGTACTCTATCTTCTAGAGCTGAAAAGAAGCTTGTTGTCCCTTGTGCACATCAAACAGCAAGGCCACTCTGTTCATATGTTCAGTGGAAAAGTTGAGATAAGGAAGGACTCTGACAACAAGGTTGTCATGACTGGAATAGAAGATGGAATATTGTTGAATTTGAATGGGACATATTCCCATACACACACTATTGCATACCTCTCTCATCATGACTCGAGTATAATTCCATATAGTCTTTTGTGGCATGCTATATTTGGCCATATTAATTATGACAGTTTTCATTTATTGAGAAAGAATGGTGTTTCTTGTCTTCCTACCATTCCTAGAAAATTGAAACAATGTGATGCATGTATTCTTGGAAATCATATCAAACAACCTTTCCATGATTCTACTTCCAGAGCATGTAGAAGACTTGAACTGATTCATTATGATTTATGCGGCCCTATGCTTGTTCCTTATGCAAGTGGAAATAAATATATCATGACTTTTATTAATGATTACACTAGAATGTGTTGGGTGTATTTGTTGAAAGAGAAATCACAAGCTTTTGAAACATTTAATTTTTTTTATGTATGGATTCAAAATGAAGCTCAGACTCGTATTGGCTTTTTTCGCACTAATAATGGAACATAATATACTTCTAATGAATTTGAATGTTACCTTCACCAACATGGGATCAAATATCAAACAACAGTTCCATACAATCCCCAACAAAATGGTGTGGTTGAATGAATGAACATGGCACTCCTTAACATGGTTTGTTCCATGATGTTTTTCAAGAATGTTAAATTGATGTTTTGGGTTGATGCAGTTTATGTCAAAAAATATTTCCATCTCATGATATTAGAAACAAGACTCCATATGAAATGTGGTATGGCCACACTCCTTCAGTGAGGCATTTCAAGGTCTTTGGTTCCACCTGCTATGCCTTGATTCCTAAGGAGAAAAGAAGTAAGCTTGGTGCAAGGAGTCATAAGTAAATTTTCTTGGGGTACTCAAATACCACCAAGGGGTATCGTCTTTATGATGAGACAAACAAGAATTTCATCCTTTCCAGAGATGTGATCTTTCTTGAATCCTCCAAGAAAGAGAGGTAGCTTGATCATCTAGACATATTTACTCATGTAAAGACATATCATGAATTTGATGATGAGATTCCACATCTTGAAGGGTGGATTCCTATCTTGGGTCAATCTTTGGAATCTCCTTGTGTAGCACCATATCCCCTACCTAAAGAAGTTCGCGCCACTTCATCAGAACCTAAATTTTAGTTGGATGATGTGATCAAGAAGATTGAAAAGTTGAGACTTGATGAGAACTTATCACCATCTCAATCAACCGAGCACCTGGAGCATCTCAAAAAGGTCCACCAAAATGGCTCACAAAAACACTTGAAAGTGTTCATCCTAATGAGGTCATGAAGAAAGGACTAGATTGTCCTCAAAATAAGATCAAGGTAATGTAGAAAATTCAAACTCAGATGATGTAGCTGACATGCATGCTTCATATGATTGCGAATTGAATTCATTTGCTAACCATGAATCAACTTCCTTTAAAGAAGCCACTTCTCATGATGAATGGAAAGAATCCATGCTGAAGGAATATGATTCTCATCAAGAATGGGACAAGGAAGTTGGTGGACCCTCCATATGGAACCAAACTGATTGGCTGCAAGTGGGTATACAAGAAGAAGTACATATCAGATGGCTCACTTAACAAGCACAAAGTAAGGCTCGTGGAAAAAGGATTTGTATAGAAAGAAGGTGTTGATTATGATGATACTTTTTGATCCAGGTGGATATCAGTGGCCACCTACCTATTCCAACTGGATCAAAATAGTGTTCTAGAAACTTACTATTTTTAGCAATTTTTTGGTTCCTAAACTTCTAGGGCCATTTTGAGGGCCTAAATGAAGTTTTTTTAGGATAGAGCACTTCAATGATGGACAAAGGCTCTAATTGAGCCCAAAAAAATAATATCCTCGACAATACCTTTCCAACGAGCTATCATGTGCCCCAAACGGAGATTGTATGCCAAAGTTATGCCCCCGAGAAGTTGATACACCAAACTACCCAAAATGAGGTCCACAAAACTGTTGGATTTTCATCTTTCGAGGTTACGGTTTTGGATTTTATTTATGTTAAAAAGGTATTTAGAGCCTCATTGTAATCATCTTCTTGTGAATGTGAGTAGCTATCACATCTCTTCTAAGAGATAAGATGCCACCATTCTAGTGAGTCTTTCACTCTATATTTCTACAGTTTTGTACATTTCACTCATTAATAGATATTGTGTATTATTGTATCTCTGTGTTTGTGGTTTCACCTCTGATATATTTATGTCATATTATTGGATATCTTATATATATTTGTACATTTCTTTATTATATATCCACTTTCATTTCCTCCCGAAAATAATTTGGATCAGTGGTATCAGAGCATGTTGCTCTTGATTTTTTCAGTGCATGTCCCTAATGAGGTCCGAGTATAGCAAGTTGGGTATCAAGATTGTGTCTCTTGAGGAAAATCGCTCTCGCATGCCCAAGAAACCCTCCATGGAAGAAGAAAATAAAAATGACAAAGCAGACGATTTTATTAATTTGTTGCTTGAGCAAGCTCTCACGTGACAGAGGGACGAAATGATGGATAATTTTTCCCACATCCTTCAACGCCTATCGATAACAACTGATGCCTCTTCATCAAGAAACCACTTTGGAGGCACCTCGCCTTTCAAGGTACAAGTTAATTTTGATATTCCCGTATTTGAAGGGCAGATAGATGCAGATGCCCTAGAAAATGGGTTAAATATGCTATAAGGTTATTTCTATGTTCACAATTTTTTCGACAAGGAAAAGATCACCTTCGCACTCCTTAAGGATCTCTGCCATGTCAAACATTGGTGGGAAACTTATTGGGATCAAATTTCCACAAAGGAGTCTGGAATATATGGGGTCGAGCCCACTTGGGATTGTTTTGTGGATGCGGTCAAGGAACAATATTACCATGTTGGTAACTATGACGACCAGTACATGAGATGGACCACGTTGCATCAAGAGAGGGGCCAAATAGTGTTGGAGTTCACCAAAACCTTCCATACCTTGCACACCAAGATGGGTATAAAATATTCTGAGTGGAATTTGGTTCTGAAATACCATAGGGCTCTACACATGTACATCCAAACCGAAATGGATTTTCTAGACATCTCATCACTAGGAGTTGCCTATCGATATGCTATCAAAATCGAGCAAAAATTTAGGCACCAGAGAAAACGGGAGTTTGGGTCTACAAATCCACAACAACCAAAGTATGATAAAGACGACCCTAAAAAACAGCCTTATGAAAACCCATCCAAGCCACAGGAAAAGAAGGGTAACGGAAATACGAAGGACAATGGAAAGTGGTGTGATTTCCACAAAATCCCCTGGCACAACACTAATGAATGTCGATCAAAACAATCATTGGTGGTCCATATCAAAGATAAGGATCTTAACCTTGGTTTGGAATCTGATTCAAAAAATATTGGCAGAAGACGGATCATCGATGCATACCCCACTACTATTATCGTGACAACAACAATTCAACTAGAAGAACCAGCAGATCCCGAGGAGGGGTAGCGCATTTTTCATTCAAATATGTGGGTGAAGGGGGCCCCGCTACATTTTATTGTTGATAACATAATCCAGAAGAACTTCATCTCAGCAGAGGTCCTCAAACAGTTGGGATTGTCGACACACCACACTCACATCCATACAACATCATGGGGCTTCACCAGGTACGCAACCTTCGTGCCATCCAGTAGTGACGATTGTCATACGACATCTAACCCTTCAAGGATGAGGTATTATGTGATGTGTCCCCGCTAGATGTATGTGATGTTCTCTTGGGCCAACCATATGTGTGGAAGAGCCATGCTATCTATGAGTCTCGACCTCGTAGTGTCATTTTTACTCGGGGGGATCATCTCTACATGATACCAGAGGTAGTTCCAATTATTGTCCCACCTAAACAGTGTTGCAAGGTAGTATCTCATACCAAAACATTAAGCTTCTTTACAATCTATTCAAAAGGTGAACAGATGGACATTGCAACCACTATAGCCTCAGCCCAAGCACCTCCTATCCAAAAGAAGCAGGTCGACAAGATTGCAACAAAGTGAAAAGACTCATTTTTCACATAGTCATCTCATGTATCCCGACTAGTTGAAAATACTCAACCTCGCCAACAACAGGTTCATCAACTAAGCAACGCAACTTCTCTAGCAAGACAAGCAACTCATCAAGATGTAGATTCAACAAACGCTTTTGCCTCTCCCCCAGGCACTGAATGAAATGGAGACCATTGCTTCCTAAGGATGAATGATTTATCTTGGTGGATATCACTTGCCACTCACCTATTCCAACTGGCTCAAAACAGTCTTCTAGCAACTTAATATTTTTAGCATTTTTTCGATTCCTAAACTTCTGAGGCCATTTTGAGGGCCTAAATGAAGTTTTTTCGGGATCGAGAACCTCAATGATAGCTGAGTAATCTTATTAAGCCCAAAAAATGAATCTCCTTGACGATATATTTCCAACGAGATATTGTGCACCCCAACAGAGATCGTATGCCAAAGTTATGCCCTCGAAAAGTTGATACACCAAACTACCCAAAACGGGGTCCACAAAACTGTTGGCTTTTCATCTTTCAGGGTTAGGGTTTTGGATTTTATTTATGTTAAAAATACCTTTAGAGCCTCATTGTAATCATCTTCTTGTGAATGTGAGTAGTTGTCACATCTCTTCTCAGAGATAAGATGCCACCATTCTAGCAAGTCTTTCACTCTGTATTTCTACAGTTGTGTACATTTCGCTCATTAATAGAAAATGTGTATTACTGTATCTCTATGTTTATGGTTTCATCTCTGATATATTTCTATTATATTATTGGATATCTAATATATCTCTGTACATTTAGTTATTATATCTCCTCTCTCATTTCATGCCGAAAATAATCCAGATCACTTTTGCCCCCACAAAAAAATAGGCTACCATTCACACTCTATTTTCCATGGCAGCACAAAATGGATGGAAAATCCATCAAATGGATGTGAAGACTGCTTTCTTGAATGGAGACTTGAAAGAGAATCTGTTCATGTCTCAACTAGAAGGATTTGTGGTGAAGGGACAAGAACATAAGGTATGAAATCTCATCAAATCCTTGTATGGATTGAAACAAGTACCATGAGCATGGTATGAAAAGTTTACTAAGCATCTTTTGATATTAAATTTCAAGCATTTCAATCTTGACGATGCAAATTTGTTTGTCAAGAAAGTTGGAAAAGAAATTGTATATCTTGTAGTATATGTAGATGATTTGTTCATAACAAGGAACAATGAGAACTACATTGCATCCATTAAAAAAGAGTTGAAGAAAGGCTTCGAGATGACATAATTGGGACATCTTCACTACTATTTGGGCATTGAAGTGATACAATATCCAAAGTACATATTCATCTCCCAGAAGAAGTATGTTAGAGAACTATTGAACAAGTCTGGCATGACTAAGTGCAATCTTGTTTCTACTCCAACAGAACATAACTTGAAGCTCACATCAAAAGAAGGGATTGAATTTGAGGATGCAACCAAGTATAGACAGCTTGTGGGAAGTCTTATCTATCTTACTACCACCATACCAGACATTTCATTTGTTGTTGGGATTCTTTCCAGGTTCATGCAAAAGCCTTGTGAAGAGAATTGGTCAGTGGAAAAGAGAGTTCTAAAATACTTGAAAGGAACTCAAGATTTTGGACTCAAGTACTCTAAGGTAGATGACTTCAACCTGCTCGAATATTTTGATTCAGACTTTGATGGGGATAAGGAAAATGGAGTGTCAAATTCAAGTTATCTCATGAGTCTTGGATCAACAATTTTCTCTTGGAGATCACGCAAACAATTAGTCCCACATATTACAAAACAGAGGCAGAATATGTGGCACCTACAGAAGCAACAAACGATATTTTGTGGCTCAAGAAAATACTTGAATATTTGTAGGATAAACAAGTAAATTCTACTCCTCTTCTAGTTGACAACACTTCTGCAATCAAGTTGGCCAAGAATCCCATATTCCATGATCGAACCAAGCACATCAACACAAAGTATCACTTGATTCGATATCATGTAGAGGCCAAGACTATTCAATTGATACATTGTTCCATAAATAAGCAAATTGTGGACATCTTCACCAAAGCACTTGGAAAAGAAAATTTTGAGAAGTTCAGAATGATGCTTGGACTCACACACACCCCTTTAGATT
>JZKD02S0326181.1:314172-327102 GCA_000966675.3 Picea glauca
CAGAGGAGACCGCTAGAACCAACGATGCTGAAACACAAGCCGTTACAGTTAGCGGTCAAGGCTGACACAATCAAGAGTGCAATTCACGTGGCTAAAATAGCCCGTGAATTGCGATGCTGAAACAGCATCAGTAGCGATGAAAATGAGCTGTTACACCAGCCATAATAGCAATACCTCGTTCAGCTCCTGTAACAGCAATCGGTTGCGTAAGAATAGGACATCCTATGTTGATTTAGAAAGAAGATCCGATTTAGGATAGGATTCAGATATGCTTTGTAATGATTGTATCGAAGGGATTTCCTCTTTAAATTCAGGGGAAATCACCATTCGAGGGATCCAAGTTTTGATGCATTGAAGCAACTCCAGAGAGACGGGACGTATTCTTCTTTCAATTTGTAATGTGATATTTTGACAGATGAATATAAGACTGCTTTGAGTATCCTTCTCTAGCTTTTCGTCTAGGGGAATCTTGTGAGAAGGGAGGGCCCACCTTCTTCACAAGATTCACCCATTAGTTAGAAGTGTGTTAGCATAATTTCTGTTCATGCTTTGTTTGACTGTCGTTTGTTGAAACACTGTTTTTAATGGATTCTGCTTTTCTGAAACACTACTGACTCTGTCTTAAGTTTAATTGAATGGAATTTTTAATTATTTTTATGAGCAATCTCATGTGATGATTTTATGAGGCTAGCAGAGATTTGATTAAAGATTCCTGCTCAGACAGAAAGGGATCGAAATGTCACACCCTCTGTAGAATTCATTTTTTTTACTGCAATTGTGCTAGCCAGAGGTCCGGATAAAAGGTTCCTGCTCAGACAGGAAGGAATCCAATTATCTCGACTTCTGTAGATTTCATTCCCTGTTGCAAGCGTTCTAGCCAGAGATTTGGTTAAAGGGTTCCTGCTCAGACAGGAAGGAATCCAATTATCTCGACTTCTGTAGATTTCATTCCCTGTTGCAAGCATGCTAGCCAAGGATTTGGTTAAAGGGTTCCTGCTCAGCCAGGAAGGAATCACAACACCTTGTCTTCTGTAGATTTTATTTACCTCTGCAAGTGTGTTAACCAGAAACTGGGTTAGGGATCCCTGCTCAGAAAGGAAGGAATTAGACTGCCCTGTTCTCTGTAGACCTCAACCTCACAAGTATGCTAAAACAGAAATAAGGCTCAAGGCTCCTGCCCAGAAGGAAAGGAACTAGATGGCTTTATTCTCTGTTAGATAGAGTTAATTGTTTTCTGCATTATTGTTTCCATGAAAAGAGTGTTAGTGCTGAAGTCTCTGTTTGAGAGTAAGGGTCATGTTCTCTGATTGCAGAATAGTTGTTCTTTCCCATTGCAGTGTTATCTTAATGTAATCCAGGATTCTTAGATTGAACTTTAAAGAATTGCAATAGGGGAATTGCTTTCCTGTGATTTAATTCAGAGCTTCAGTTCATTCAAGCAAGTATAGATAGTATAAATTTCTTTACTACAACACTAAGTTGCTTTTAGAATTGAGCATATACAGTGCGTGGCTATCTTTGAAATAAAAGACTTCCCTTGGTTGATAATTTATGTATCACATGATTGTTTAATCAATTAAGCAATTATAGTGACCAACAATGTGTACGTGAAACTCTTTGCTCCAATCTGGAAAAAACAGAATGGGCACAGTGACCATCTTCTGTTTCAGCATGTCGAAGCTCTACTAGCATTCGTCTGTCCAACCAAACTGACAATCCTTCTTCAACAACTTCTCCATCGATGTTGTGATTTGGGCATAGCCTTTAATGAATTTCCTGTAATATCCAGTATGTCCTAGCGTAGTGCGTAGTTGTTTAACCGAAGTAGGAGGTGCAAATAAACTATAATTGCAATTTTAGATGGATCAACCAACAATCCCTACTTGCATACAATATGGCCTAATAACACTCCAAATGGTGAGAAGAAGATGCACTTCTTCAAATTCAAAGCAATTTGACATTGCCTGCATTTATCCAACATTAGCCTTAGACATTCAATATGATTTTTCAACAAACTAAACACGGTCCAGTCATCAAAATATGCTTCTAGAAATTTATGCAAAAATTCTTTGAATGCTTCGACCACCACCCTAGAAAAGATGGTTGGGGCATTCTTTAGTCCAAATGGCATTACTGTATATTGGTAGGATCCCCATTCTGTGGAAAACGTGGCCTTGTGGCAGTCCTCCTTAGCAATCCGAATCCGATGGTATCCTGAAAATCCATCTGTAAAAGTATATACCTCCTGGCCTCCCATGTTGTCTAATACTTCATCAGTGAAGGGTGTAGGGAAAGGGTCATGCAGACTGGCATCATTCAACTTTCTGAGGTCCACACATATCCTGATTTCTCTTGTCTTCTTGTCTTGTACCACCATAGGGATGATCCATTCTGCTTCTTCGACAGGTTCAATAATCCCTTCTTCCAGCATTCTGTCAAGCTCAATCTTCACTTTTTCCTTATATTTTGGGTTCAATCTGTAGGGTCTTTGCTTGACTGGCTTCGCACCTAGTTTCAAAGGTATTCTCATCTCTCCCATAGGTCCTTTGATACCCTTTATATCAATGAACTTGGTCGGAAACAAGTCTTGATATTCATGCAACAATTCTGTAATCTTTTCAATGGTAGCAGCATGTCAATAATCTCCAACATTAGCAAGCTTTGGTGTCTCCTGTATTCCAATATTGACCTTTTTTTATCTTGATTAGCTGACCAATAAATGGTATCTCAACTCCTAGTCCCTCCACATATCTTTGACCTTCTGTTTCAGTGATGTTTACCTTCCTGGGATCATCATCGTCATCGGCATTGATGTTGTAGCAACTCTGCGATTTCTGGAGAGGCGCATTCCATTTGTTCTCTTCTTGTTACATAGGGAGGCTAGATGCTTCCTTGAATACCTTCTTTCTCACAATCTGTAATGCTTGGTCTACTGAAGGATATTCACTTTCAAATAAAAAGGTGGTTACAAAGTTATGAATCATGCCTTCCCAATCTGTAGTGACGAGGCGCAACTCCGCTTGAAGGTACCAGTTGATAGGGGTCTTGTCCAGTGTGTTAATGAATCTATGCACCCATTGTTCTCGAGGAATGTCACTACAGGCCTCTTCACAGCTTCGCACGTGGTCCTTTGGGCAACTTCGACTGGTATATCTTACTTCGCAACTTACTGCTTGTGTTGAGAATCGTGTTGTCATCAAGGTTCGGCATTGGGTCCAGTCTGTGATATTGCTTTTATGTGTCCCCCACCATCTTCCTGGTGTGTCTTTCAGGACCTCCTCCATTGCCAACAATCTTTGTTGTATTGGTACACTTGTTTCAAAATATGATAGGAAGGCTTCCATAGGGAGGCTAGATGCTTCCTTGAATACCTTCTTTCTCACAATCTGTAATGCTTGGTCTACTGAAGGATATTCACTTTCAAATAAAAAGGTGGTTACAAAGTTCTGAATCATGCCTTCCCAATATGTAGTGACGAGGCACAGCTCCGCTTGAAGGTACCAGTTGATAGGGGTCCTGTCCAGTGTGTTAATGAATCTGTGCACCCATTGTTCTCGAGGAATGTCACTATAGGCCTCTTCACAGCTTCGCACGTGGTCCTTTGGGCAACTTCGACTGGTATATCTTACTTCGCAACTTACTGCTTGTGTTGAGAATCGTGTTGTCATCAAGGTTCGGCATTGGGTCCAGTCTGTGATATTGTTTTTATGTGTCCCCCACCATCTTCTTGGTGTGGCTTTCAGGGCCTCCTCCATTGCCAACAATCTTTGTAGTATTGGTACACTTGTTTCAAAATATGATAGGAAGGCTTCCATAGGGAGGCTAGATGCTTCCTTGAATACCTTCTTTCTCATAATCTGTAATGCTTGGTCTACTGAAGGATATTCACTTTCAAATAAAAAGGTGGTTACAAAGTTATGAATCATGCCTTCCCAATCTGTAGTGACGAGGCACAGCTCCGCTTGAAGGTACCAGTTGAGAGGGGTCCTGTCCAGTGTGTTAATGAATCTGTGCACCCATTGTTCTCGAGGAATGTCACTACAGGCCTCTTCAGAGCTTCGCACGTGGTCCTTTGGGCAACTTCGACTGGTATATCTTACTTCGCAACTTACTGCTTTTGTTGAGAATCGTGTTGTCATCAAGGTTCGGCATTGGGTCCAGTCTATGATATTTCTTTTATATGTCCCCCACCATCTTCCTGGTGTGGCTTTCAGGGCCTCCTCCATTGCCAACAATCTTTGTTGTATTGGTACACTTGTTTCAAAATATGATAGGAAGGCTTCTAAAGGGTTCAAACCATCAAATGTGGGTAAGTTACTCACTATTGTGTCGATCCAACGAACTTCTCTAGTTAATCTAGCACATCTTCTGTAGATACTTCATACATCTGGTTCTACCAGTTCTCGAGTGCTTCTTCTGAATATGATGAGCATGTGTTGTCACTTCTCCAACTTAGATTCTCATCGGCTGTAGGGTTGATGTAATCTTGTTGTCTGGTTGTTATTTTCTAGATGGTTTCCAATTCGTATGCATGATCTTCTTCTATGATGGGCTCTGTGTATCGTGGACCTTCATCTGGATCTAAGGGTGAAATGACCCTAAGGCCATCTCTTTCAAATGTCATACGTCTTTTCTTCAAATCAACAGCAGTGGAATTGTTGAAGGCCCAATCAATTCCTAGTAATGCAGAGTAAGGGCAGCTATCATCAACAATTTCAATTACCTCAAAATTTGCAAAGGTTCTAACTCCGTCGATGTCCACAGGGACGTGCTCCAATCGTCTGAATGGGCTGACAGCTTGTTGATTATCCATCCTAAGTCTGATAGGGGAATAGATCAACCTCGATTTTCCCATTAGTGCCCAAGTTTGCTTCGTCATGACATTGACCTCCAACCCTAAGTCGAGGACCACATAATATATATCATACTCTCCTATTTGAGCATTCAAATGTAATTCTTTATTTTCTCTTCTCTTCTTACCAATTTGGTGTACTGCCCTATTCAGTAAGGGGTCTATCTTCCCTAGCTCATACTGCCTGAATAAGTTTTGTAGTTCTTGCACAACGTTCTCGTCCTGAATTAACTTGATACAAGTGTATAAAAATTCAATGAGCTTACTAACCTCTTTTCCTCCTTTTGGTGAAGCCGACTGATCAAATGCCTAAGGCATCCCATATTCTCTGATTTCTAATCATGTTTTGGAGGAAGAACCTTGATCTTCTTGGAACTCTTTCCTTGCTTCCTCAAAGATTTGTGTTTCTTTCTTCGCATCAAAATTTTGGGTCTTCTCTGCAGCTTTCCTGATGCCTGAGTCTTATGTGATCTTTCCTTGGGTCATTCTATATGCTCCTGTGGTAGCGCCTCCTCGAGTAATAACAACTACTCTAGGGTCTACTCCGCGAGGTTCAACATAGATCAATTTCACTTGTGGGTTCTGTTGGGGTCCTCATCTTTCTTGAAGCTTGGATAGCAGCACAGGGCAGTCCTCAATGACATGCTCGAAGGAGTTGCAATAACTGCAAGTGGTACAAGGGTTCTGACAGTCCCTTGCTAGATGTCCTAGCTACGCACAGTTATAAAAGATTTTTTTCCCTTGGCCTCGGCCCATTCCTCCTCCTCGTCCTCATCCTCTGTATCCACCACGAGGATTGAAGTTTCATCTTCCTGGGGAGTTATACTGCGCATTGTTTCCTTCTTGGTGTACTTCACCTTGGATCTTGTATATGTCTTTTGATCTTTCATGCATGAGATCATAAGCTCTGCAATCTCTATTGTCATGCCCTACTGATTTACAGAATGTGCAATACAATTTTGTGGGTGTCTGAACGTATTTCTACATGTAATAGCACTCACCAGGGCAATGACAATTTCTGCATACTTCGCACCAAGGTAAGGTGACTTGCTTCAAGGGGATCAGAGCTCCAGAAGCCAAGTATTCATTGAGTAGAGGGTAGTGTTCCTTGTCATGACCTTCTGATCTGCATCTGACACACCAAATGTCTTCTCTTTTGTCTTTTCTCTTGTCTTTCTTCATGTCTTCAACCTGTAGAGACAAACTAGTTAGCTGACTCAAGATCTGGCTCATACCTCAGTTGGATTCTCCCATAGGGGTTGATTCAAGATTCATGGTGATATCCAATTCTTATGCCTACGAAGCAATCTTCTACTGCATCAGGGGTACTCTGATATGTGGTAAGAGAGCAACGATGAACCATTCTTTGTTCTGCTCATCCGGGATCTTAAAGGTCAATCTTCCTATAAGGGTCTTGAATCTTTGATCGAACTTCCAAACAGGTTCGACTACATTTTGCTTGATCTCTTTCAGCTCTGTAATACATTGTGACTCCGACTTAGGTTTATTAAACTCTACAATCAACGCGTTCTTGATCTCATTCAATGGCTTGGGCTGTGCAAGTCCTTGGACAAGCTTCATGTACCAGCTCAACGTGCGGTCTCTTAGTGTAGTGCTAAATTGGTTTCTTTTAACAGCTTCGTCAGTAATATTTTTAATGTTCCATACAGCCTCACACAGGAACCAGTGTTGATCAAGATCTTCATATTCCTCTCCTCTAAAGATAGGGAGCCTCATCTCATCTACCATGAAGTTGCCTAGGTTTCCTGTCTGAGTGGATGTTGAACTGCTAGTAATAGTGCTCTGCGGACTCTAGTTATTTGGAATGTTCTTATTACTTAGTGTTTCTGAAACAACAGGAGGGTTGATATTACTTACTTCAATAGTCTGTGCAATTCCTAAGGTTTTTGGCTCGTTTCGACGAAGTTCTTCAGTTGCTTCTTCCTCTGGCCCCACGGGTTTTGAATGTTCTTCATCTATCAGAGTTGCCTCTTCTCCACTGTAGAAACCTTCTTCTCCATAGTTTTTCTTAAAGAGGTTCTCAAGGTGAACCCCTCGAAATACTCTTCCACTGTGCGTATGTCCAGCTTCTATGTCGTTGTTGTTGTCCGAGTTCTTGAACATTAGCCTCTTCAAATCCACCCGATTTAATGTATCTTCAAGATGTTCTTTTCAAGCAACAACATATTGATTCTCAGCTTTAGAAAGTGAAAAAAAATTCCTCTGGGTCCTTTGAAAAAGTATCTCTTAGCTTGTCTATATGATTCTATTATGTCAACAACAAACTCGATGATATACTCTCCAATGGTACTATCAAACAAATGATCTACTTCTCTGGATACAGCGTTATCAACTCTTTTGACCTTTTGGATCAGCGCTAGAGTCCACACCACAAGGGATTTCGGTCTAATCTCGAACTGGGTATCAACTAACCTATCCAACCATTCAAACAACTCCTGGTAGATTCCTAAAGAAGATCTCGTGAATGTCAGTGAAGATGTATCTTTGTAGCCAATCTTCAGTACTCAGCTTAGGGTTCTTATTCTGGGCTTCAGCGAAGTCCCTCTCTTGATCTTCGATACACTTTTGAATCTCTGTCTTCGATGGGAACCACCTTGACATTCCCTCACGAAGATTCTTGTCCCAGCAACAGAATCATTTGTTGGCACAGGGGAAAACCTAGGATTCAGCTCCAAGAGCGCACCAACAAGCCCTAGCTACTGGCCCTTTTAGCAACACCTACGAAGCAGATGCAGTCTCACCCGAAGCAGCTATGAGGGGGTTGCAGGATAGAGATGTCTACAACCAGGGGAATATCAAGTGGATCTATTACAACAGCAATACATCATGCATCTATCATTCAACAAGTTAAATCTATCCTTCATAGCTATAGATTTAATCTAATACAATAAGGCAGGTAACAATATAACAGCAACAGAGATCAAAGCATCAATCACACACACAACAACATATGTATGTGGTTCACCCTCTCTCTAGGGATACATCCACAGAAATGTGCTTATGATTCATTAAGGTAAAGCATATAGTTCTTATATGCACTCTTAGATAGCAGATCCTCTTTCTTCTCTCTCTTTCTCTCCCCTTCCTTCGCACCTAGCTACAAGACTTGACCTTCACACACAACAGAAGATCTTACAATACCAGAAGGCTTCCTCTCTCTCAGCACTTCTCTCTCTCAATACAATAACCCCTCACACAATACTATAGCTAGATCAACTACAATATTGTACTGCAAATTTACCAACCAAACCTAAGCCTTTTAGACCTCTATTTATACATTACAACACCTCACCAATAACCTTAGGCCAAAACCTAGGTGTCAAAACCCTAAAATACCAAAACCCTAGGTGTTTAAAACCCTAGGTCAACTTCACCCTCTTTTTCCAAGCTTCGCCAACCTGTCTTTCCTTCCTTCTCACACGGTGCTCCAAAGCATCCAACGGTGGATTTTTCCGCTTGTTGAGTTGTCCTCGATCCCTCTTCCTTTCTTAACTGTCAACCTTGGTCTTCTCATCCAACAGCTTGCATTTCCTCGCTTTGCTCCATCTTTTCTTCTCTTTTGCTCACTTCGACCCAATGACAGTCACTATGTCTTCCGCGAAGTTTGCTTTTCACCTTTTCTTCCTTGTTCTTCGCTTTCTTCCATAACCAAGGGACAATAGGTATTGGGATATTGAGACTTTTCAATAACATGTACTTTATGTAAATTTTGGATATTTGGAATTCAGAAATTCGTGTTCTTCAATAATTTTCCATTCCAGTTGTGCAATTAGGGTCTCTACTATTGGAACTTTGAAAGTTGATTACCCAATGGCTATATGTGATTTGTGTTGTTCAAAATAGCGTGTTTTTTTTATTGATGGGGTGTCCAATTAGGTTAACATCAAAAGTTCCTTGACGTCAGCACCACGTGGCTCCAACACTGGGTGACATGTGTGTCCACCTGGTGTCTTCCCTTTCGCTTCACGCTTAAGGTTCCATTGCGTGTTGAGGTTCCACAACCAACAATTCAACATTTGACATTTCACAAAATGAACCTTTTTAAGAAATGTGAGATTTTAGGATCTCCATATGGTCCAGGTTGCAGTGCACCATTCTACCATCTGACATCCAACTTTTCTATAAAATCCCATTTAAGTGGAATTCCATATTTCTGAATGGGTCATCGTTCCTCCCAAGTTTCTCTATCCAGAGCTTGCCAAGGTGAAATGTTGATTGTCCATTTTACCTCGAGATCCTCTCCTTGAAATTCGTTCATGATCCTGTTCATGCTGACATGGTGAATTTGATGATGTGGCATCACACAACACTCCTAGCGTGACATCACGACAAGCCAAGTAGCCCAAGCAACCAAATCGAGCCCAGTAGGCCATCCCATCCAATAATAGGGAAACTTCCTAAAAGGGTATAGTTTAGTAAGAAAACAAATCCATAAATAATTCTTGTCTTCTCAAAAGATTATATTTTATAGGACAAAACCCTCAAATAAGAAGGTGTTTTAAGATCTGGACTATGCGAACTTAGTGTCCACGCCCAACCTGAGTCAATGAATTAATAATTCTACCCACCTCTCCCCACGTTGCCCTTGCTTGCTTGGGTACATACGTGGGTTGAACATTGTTATTTACTTGATCAACCTACATGATGAATGTTAGTGTGACCTACTGCTACCAACAACAACCTATTGTGGTGGGATCCTCAGAACTGCCTTTGGAACTACTGCCTTAACTTCAGAGATTAGATGGGGTGGGGGTTGGCACTTAGAACATTGCTATTTACTTGATCAACCTACACTATTAATGAAAGTGGGTGTCACAGGAAAGGAAGGAAGGAACAACCTGTCGTGGTGGGATCCTTAGAATTGCCTTTGTAAATACTCCCAGAACTTATGGGATCAATGGGGGTCGGCACTTAGACCATTCATATTTACTTCTTCATCCTACCGTTATATAGTAGGTGTGATGCTACCAACAGTTGTGGGATCATTGGAACTGTGAATTTTCGAATGGTTCAAGTTCCACTTCCCGGTTCTGCCATCTAGACTCTGTGCTATGGCATGCCACCGCGCATATATTGATGGGGCTCTGATATCGTGGCACATGGCATAGGCGTGAGTGTGGCATCTGACGCAACATGCTGATGTGGCAACCAATATCCAATTCATTAACTTCAAGACAGTTCTAGTGTGTCCTGACTTGTTCTGTATGTCCCGAGTTCTTTGATGTCAGCTTGTCTTGTTGGATTCTAGCTTGTCATTATCTGATGTGTTAATGCTTTGGTCTTGGATATGTGGATATCCAATAAATTTGTAAAGGAAAAATCCAGGTAATGTTTTTTTTTTGTTTGTTAATTTGTGCGGGACCTGTTGGCTATGTGATTAACCTGTGGCTTGAGAAACTGCGACTCAGGGGCATCTAAGCCGTCAAAATCACTTGGGGATCGCACCCGGCCTAAGCCACACCAACCCTTAACATGGTTGGATTTTTTGTCCCCACAGGTTTCGAACCGGTGACTTTAACAACACAGAGTGGCTTAACAACACACTCTGTCACTGACTGTCCTACACCTCGGGGACAAATCCAGGTAATGTTATTTCTTGTTTACTTTATAATATTTACATGGAATGGAGTGGGTCATTATACTTGGCTCCCTCATTGTATATTCTTAACTTTTCAAGATAAACTCTTTTGGCTTTAAATTAATATTTATATACAAATAAATATTTTATAACGTTTTATAATATTTTGTTTATATTTATATTAAATAAAAATTTTAAAAATTAAGTGTTTTTTAAATTTATAAAATGAGTTTTCTTTTTTGTCGGTGTTAAATTTTGATTTGAAAAAAATGGTGTGTTAAATTTTGATTTGAAAAAATTTGTGTGGATGAAGGGAAATTATGAAAAAAATAATTAAAAATAAAATTTACACAATAAAAATATTTATTTATTTATTTTTATAATTTATTTATCAAATTGATTATATAATTTATGTAATGAATATATTTCTCTTGTGAATACATATTGTGGTGAATATTATCTTTGTGGATAAACATATAATTTATTTATCAAATTGATTATATAATTTATGTATTAATTTTTCTAGTGAATTGAAGCAACCAATATCTCTCTCGTGAATATATATTGTGGTGAATATTATTTTTGTCGGTTAATATTATCTTTGTGGGTGAATATATACATATTGTGTGGATATTTGTTTCTACAGGTGAATTGATATCTCTATGGTGAATTGATGTGGTGAATGCATTCTGGGGTTTTGCCATAAATTTAATCTGTCATAATTAAATATGATTAGTGACTATCTAAATCTAATAGAAGAAGGTCTAACAAAGTAACTCTAGATAGTCTCCATGAATATATAGAATCAATAGAAAAACAAGAGAGAAAAGTCAAACTTCAAAGTGAGTTAATAACAATGCTTGATGATAAATTTAGATCCTTAGAAGATAATATTCATAAATAGACATTAAACTATTAGGGTTTAATAGAAAAAAACAACCAAGAACAAAAACAATCAAAGCACGAAGAAGAAGTTGAAATAAATAACAATCTTAGGAACAAGATTAAAAAGTTAGAAAAAAAATTAATTAACAATTTAACCCTAAATAGTGTGGAACACAAATTAGATATCAAATCTATCAAAGAGGAAATAAATAAAATCATAAAAATAGCCAGTAAACTTAACAAGCCTTCAATCTCATTATTTACAATTTTTGATATAAAAAAACAAAAAACATATATACAAATTAACAATTAACAATAGTCAAGAAGAAATTAAAAAATAAATCAGATGAAACAAGTAACCATATAAAAACTTTAACCATAAATTTAATCATTTGAAATAAAAACTTTAACCATAAATTTAACCCAAATTAAAAAATAAATCAGATGAAACAAGTAACCATATAAAAACTTTAACCATAAATTTAACCATTTGAAATAAACAATACATATAATATGTCTCCCACTTGCCACCTAGAATATAAAAGGCCACCTAACCCCATGATGGGAGATTGGTAGCTATGGCTCTAGAATCTGATAGCACGGGATTTTTATCCTCACAACTTGTAGCTATTTATAGCGTGGAATGTGGGAACCACATTAATGAGCTGTAGCGTTCAGGGAAATGTTCTAGAAGCTAACATTGATGTGAGACAGAGAGAGAAGTTTGGATGGTGCCTATAGAATCTGATAGCACGGGATTCTTATCCTCATCACTAAATGTGGGAACCACATTAACGAAATGTACACGAAACAAACATTTAGGTGAGACACATAACTTCAACTTTAAAGAGGGTGGGTCCCCTTGATGATATTGGAGATCAACTTGCAAAACCTCTTATTGCCGTAACTTTATAGATATATGTGGGCCACGCTCCTCATCAAAGTAGCTTTCGTTTCAATAATTGAATGAAAATACCACCTACGACCTATGAAAATACCACCTTTCCATTAAATGTCTCCCACTACGAAATTTCGACCACAGGAAGGTGCATCGAGTTTTCTTCTCGAAAATTGCCACCAGAAATATCTAATAAATACCAAACGGACTTTGCGCAAAGAGGTCAAGAGGCTCTTAATTTTATTCGCTTCCACGGGATGGCAATGAGCAGCGGAAAGCAAGAAGTCGAGTACACAGAAATGAGTGTCTTGGATCAAATCCGAAGCCATTTACTCGGCGATTTTGAACCCTCGTTCTTCGTAACGGGAAATTGGGGGTCTGATCCAACAAGAAATTCGAGTCCGGAAGAAGAAAACTTCATCCAGACCGCACTCACGGCCGACTCCGTCGATGACAGCAGACGGGAAACGGAGACGGAAACTCTGATTGCGGCCGTTAAGTCCTCCCGTCCCCTGCTCTCCGTCTCCGTGACTCGACATGAATCATTCGACTGGGAGAAAATTTCGGTCGACTGGGCACTGAAGAATTCCGTGACTCCGTCTGTGAGCCCTTGCTTCTCCGCTGCCTGGACGAAGCTTCCGTTGGATGAAAACGATTCGGAGGACATGGTCTTGTACGGGATTCTCAAGGAGGCCG
>JZKD02S0326182.1:0-19425 GCA_000966675.3 Picea glauca
AATCCTTGGAGCAAGAAGTGTGTGGGGAACGAAGGACAGTTGGAAGGGACCTTACGACATCAAGGCCATGGTTGTAATCTCTCTTTCACATTCAATATAATACAATAATATGTCTATTTCCCATAAAGCTAATGTTACTTTATTGTATAACTCCTTGATCATATACATAGATCAACTATTGAATATTTTGAGTTGTCTTCACTTCGATTGGTTTGTATTGTTGTGATCTTGACAATATAAGAGCATTGGAGCGAAGCTGGAACAACAAAGATCAAAGGAAGCGATCACAAGGTATGTTCATGATTCTTGTCTCCTAGTTCATTCAATAGTCTAAATCTAGGGAAAGAGTATTATTTTGTCTTGATTTGTTCTAGATCCAGGTGGATCTAGGGAGATCGGTTTGTGTCCGCACTTACGGATTAATCCTGAAACATCTATCTACCTAAGGACGAGAGCTATCCGCTCAAGGTCCATTACAATATACAAAGTGCACCTTCATAAATGGCTTCATTAAAGACTTGCGCAACAATCCCAAAGTGTTTTCAAAATTTTGTGTTGGCTGGTCCAGCGGTCCTCCGCTTCTGCACGGGCTCGCTTGATGTACTGGCGATGCTCCTGCATCATACTCTTCAGCTTGAAAAATTACATGGGCTCCTGTCCATGAGCTCCTACACGGTCTGTCCATGCTTCTGTATCACTGCTTCAGTCTCCCAGCTGGCATCTTCCATTGGGTGATTCTTCCACTTGACCAGATACTCATAATATTCCTTCCTCCTGGTCTTCTTACCCACTCTCTTGTCCAGTATGCATTCCATCTATGGATTTTCTGCAACTGGCATCTGTTCCATCCACTGGATCACTGGTTCCTCAGTTCCAGTCTCTGCTTCTCCAACCCTGTATGGGTATAAATCTGCGACATTGAATATCAAAGATATTTCGATGCCATCCGACAATTCGATCTCATAAGAATTTTCTCCGAATTTTCTCAAGACCTTGCATGGTTCGATTTTCTTCATTTTCAGCTTATTGTATGTTCCCCTTGGGAACCTTTCTTTCCTTAAGTGTGCCAGAACCAGATCATCAATTTCGAACTGAAGTTGTCTCCAATGCTGATCTGCTCTGCGCTTGTATTCCTAGTTTGATTTCATCAACCACTCCTTCACCCTGCTGTGAAGTTCCTTCATCGCCTCAGCGAATTCTTCGGCACTAGCACTACTAGTAACAGTTTGTTCTGAATCTCGCAATTCAGAAACTCCTCTCAGCTGCATCCCATATACAACCTGAAATGAACTTTTTCCTGTACTCCGATTGACTGAGTCATTGTATGCGAACTTTGCCTGTGGCAATATGTTATCCCAGCTGCTATGGTGCTCTGTTACCAAGCTTCTCAACAAGTCTCCCACACTTCTGTTGACCACTTCCGTTTGTCCATCTGTCTGAGGATGATAAGAAGAACTAAATGCTAAGTTAGTTCCCAGCTTCTTCCATAAGGTCCTCCAAAAATGCCCTATGAATTTAGTGTCCCTGTCCGAAACTATGCTTTTCGGCAATCCATGAAGTCGAATGATCTCCTTGAAAAACAAATTTACGATGGGAGTCGCATCGCTGGTTTTCTGGCATGGGATAAAATGTGCCATCTTAGAAAACCTATCCACGACCACAAAGACAAAATCAAATCCTCTTTGCGTCCTTGGCAATCCCAATACAAAATCCATGTTGATCGCCTCCCATGGCCTCTCTGGTATGGGCAATGGTTGATAAAAACCTGCATTCTGCTTTCTCCCCTTCGAATGCTGGCAAATCCTACATCTGTCAATGAATATCTTGACATCTGTTCACATCCCTGGCCAAAAGTATGACTCATTCAGCTTTGCGAATGTTTTGTCATGGCCAAAATGTCCTGCCAATCCACCACTGTGCTTTTCCTTCAACAAGTTCTCCCTCATGGAGCAATTAGGAATACACAGTTGATTGCCTCTAAACAACAATCCCTCTTGGATCATATACTCTATCCAAGGGCTTCTGTCTCTGAGAACTGGATTCTCAGCTGCTTCATACACCTCTCCAAAATCTGCATCACCTGCATACATGTCCCTGAGATTTTCAAACCCCAATGTTTTGACTCAAAATTCCTGCAACAACAAACACTTCCTGCTTAAAGCATCAACCACTTTGTTAGCAGTACCTGAAATGTGTTTAATCACAAATGTGAAATTCTGCATATACTCTACCCATTTGGCATGCTTCTGATTCAACTTATCCTGTTGAGTCACAAATTGCAATGCATGATTATCACTGTACAAAACAAATTCTTTCGGGATCAAGTAATGCCTCCACTTCTTCAGCGCCTGTATGATAGCATAAAATTCCTTATCATACGTGGAATATTTCATCTTTTCCTCATCGAGCTTCTCACTGAAATAGGCAACTGGTCTGTCCTCTTGACTTAAGACCGCTCCTATGGCATACCCGCTTGCATCACATTTCACCTGAAATGTCTTCTAGAAATTCGGAAACACCAACACTGGTCGTTCCGTGATCTTCTGCTTCAACAGATTGAAGCTCTTCTTAGCCTCCGCTGTCCAGTGAAAAGATTTATGTCGCTTCTTCACTGTATCCATCATCGCTGCGCTAATTCCACTGAAATTCCTGATGAATTTTCGGTAGAAACTAGCCAAACCATGAAAACTTCTCACCTCAAAAATATTTCTCAGTGATGGCCAATTCTTGATCACCTCCACTTTATCTGGATCCATCCTCAACTCATTTGCCGATATGAAAAAACCCAAGTAAATGAGCTCTGTTTTCATAAATGAGGACTTCCTCATGTTAATCAACAGCTTCTCCTGCTGTAGTTTCTTCATCACAATGGCCAAATGCTTCAGATGTTCAGCCTCTGATTGACTGTAAATCAGTATATCGTCCAAATACACAATGACGAACTTTCCGATGAATTCCCTCGGGACTTCATTCATCAACCTCATAAAAGTACTTGGTGCATTTGTCAAGCCAAACAACATGACTAGCCATTCATACAAACCTTTGTTTGTCTTGAATGTTGTTTTCCACTCATCACCTTCCCTCATGCGAATCTGGTGATACCCGCTTTTCAAATCAATCTTTGAAAAGTACTTTGCCCCACTCAGGCAATCCATCAGATCATCCATTCTCGGCAGTGGAAACCTGTACCTGATGGTTATTTTATTTATTGCTCTTGAATCGGTACACATTCTCCAACCTCCATCCTTCTTTGGGCTAAGCACTGTTGGAACAACACACGGACTCAAGCTTTCTCTGACCTGCCTCTTGACTTCTTCATTTTCTTGTGGCGTCAATCTGTACGCAGTTTTATTCGGCAAACTAGCTCCTGGTATGAGGTCAATATGATGACTCACGCTCCTCATCGGTGGCAACGAATGAGGTAATTTGTCTACCACGATGTCAGCGAACTCTTCCAACAGTTCTTGAATCTCACCTGGCAAATCATCCACTCTTGTGCTAGTCAAGACAATCCTCGGTTTCCCGACCACAAAGAATTGTGGATCTTCTTTCTTCTCCATCTCTATAATAAGTTCCTTCCCACTCATGAGAAGTACTGTGTTGCTTACTTCCGACGTCACCTCTTTATCCTTTATCGGAGGCAACCTATGTGTCCTCCCATCCTTCTCTAAAGTATATGTGTTCATTCTCCCATCATGAACCACATTTCTGTCATATTGCCATGGTCTACCCAGCAATAAATGACATACATCCATAGGAATGACATCACAGAGTACTTTATCATTATACTCCCTTATCTTGAATTCAACCAAGCATTGTTTAGTGACACTCACCTGATGTCCTTTTTGTAGCCATGAAACCTTGTATGGACTCGGGTGATCAGTTGTCTCTAGCTCCAGTTTTTCCACCATCTCGGTTGAAACGAGATTATCTGTGCTACTGCTGTCCACAATGACCTTGCATACCCAGTTCTTGGTTTTGCAAGCCGTTCGGAAAAGTTTGGTCCTTTGAGCTGAGTCCTCCACCTCCTTCCCGGGTGTTAAGAGAAATTTACGCATCATCAGTGACCTTCCACCTTCTATATCTTCGGCCTCAACATCTTGCTTCTGTGCTTCGGCGATGTGAGCTTCCCCAATGTCCTTCTTTNTTGACAATATAAGAGCATTGGAGCGAAGCTGGAACAACAAAGATCAAAGGAAGCGATCACAAGGTATGTTCATGATTCTTGTCTCCTAGTTCATTCAATAGTCTAAATCTAGGGAAAGAGTATTATTTTGTCTTGATTTGTTCTAGATCCAGGTGGATCTAGGGAGATCGGTTTGTGTCCGCACTTACGGATTAATCCTGAAACATCTATCTACCTAAGGACGAGAGCTATCCGCTCAAGGTCCATTACAATATACAAAGTGCACCTTCATAAATGGCTTCATTAAAGACTTGCGCAACAATCCCAAAGTGTTTTCAAAATTTTGTGTTGGCTGGTCCAGCGGTCCTCCGCTTCTGCACGGGCTCGCTTGATGTACTGGCGATGCTCCTGCATCATACTCTTCAGCTTGAAAAATTACATGGGCTCCTGTCCATGAGCTCCTACACGGTCTGTCCATGCTTCTGTATCACTGCTTCAGTCTCCCAGCTGGCATCTTCCATTGGGTGATTCTTCCACTTGACCAGATACTCATAATATTCCTTCCTCCTGGTCTTCTTACCCACTCTCTTGTCCAGTATGCATTCCATCTATGGATTTTCTGCAACTGGCATCTGTTCCATCCACTGGATCACTGGTTCCTCAGTTCCAGTCTCTGCTTCTCCAACCCTGTATGGGTATAAATCTGCGACATTGAATATCAAAGATATTTCGATGCCATCCGACAATTCGATCTCATAAGAATTTTCTCCGAATTTTCTCAAGACCTTGCATGGTTCGATTTTCTTCATTTTCAGCTTATTGTATGTTCCCCTTGGGAACCTTTCTTTCCTTAAGTGTGCCAGAACCAGATCATCAATTTCGAACTGAAGTTGTCTCCAATGCTGATCTGCTCTGCGCTTGTATTCCTAGTTTGATTTCATCAACCACTCCTTCACCCTGCTGTGAAGTTCCTTCATCGCCTCAGCGAATTCTTCGGCACTAGCACTACTAGTAACAGTTTGTTCTGAATCTCGCAATTCAGAAACTCCTCTCAGCTGCATCCCATATACAACCTGAAATGAACTTTTTCCTGTACTCCGATTGACTGAGTCATTGTATGCGAACTTTGCCTGTGGCAATATGTTATCCCAGCTGCTATGGTGCTCTGTTACCAAGCTTCTCAACAAGTCTCCCACACTTCTGTTGACCACTTCCGTTTGTCCATCTGTCTGAGGATGATAAGAAGAACTAAATGCTAAGTTAGTTCCCAGCTTCTTCCATAAGGTCCTCCAAAAATGCCCTATGAATTTAGTGTCCCTGTCCGAAACTATGCTTTTCGGCAATCCATGAAGTCGAATGATCTCCTTGAAAAACAAATTTACGATGGGAGTCGCATCGCTGGTTTTCTGGCATGGGATAAAATGTGCCATCTTAGAAAACCTATCCACGACCACAAAGACAAAATCAAATCCTCTTTGCGTCCTTGGCAATCCCAATACAAAATCCATGTTGATCGCCTCCCATGGCCTCTCTGGTATGGGCAATGGTTGATAAAAACCTGCATTCTGCTTTCTCCCCTTCGAATGCTGGCAAATCCTACATCTGTCAATGAATATCTTGACATCTGTTCACATCCCTGGCCAAAAGTATGACTCATTCAGCTTTGCGAATGTTTTGTCATGGCCAAAATGTCCTGCCAATCCACCACTGTGCTTTTCCTTCAACAAGTTCTCCCTCATGGAGCAATTAGGAATACACAGTTGATTGCCTCTAAACAACAATCCCTCTTGGATCATATACTCTATCCAAGGGCTTCTGTCTCTGAGAACTGGATTCTCAGCTGCTTCATACACCTCTCCAAAATCTGCATCACCTGCATACATGTCCCTGAGATTTTCAAACCCCAATGTTTTGACTCAAAATTCCTGCAACAACAAACACTTCCTGCTTAAAGCATCAACCACTTTGTTAGCAGTACCTGAAATGTGTTTAATCACAAATGTGAAATTCTGCATATACTCTACCCATTTGGCATGCTTCTGATTCAACTTATCCTGTTGAGTCACAAATTGCAATGCATGATTATCACTGTACAAAACAAATTCTTTCGGGATCAAGTAATGCCTCCACTTCTTCAGCGCCTGTATGATAGCATAAAATTCCTTATCATACGTGGAATATTTCATCTTTTCCTCATCGAGCTTCTCACTGAAATAGGCAACTGGTCTGTCCTCTTGACTTAAGACCGCTCCTATGGCATACCCGCTTGCATCACATTTCACCTGAAATGTCTTCTAGAAATTCGGAAACACCAACACTGGTCGTTCCGTGATCTTCTGCTTCAACAGATTGAAGCTCTTCTTAGCCTCCGCTGTCCAGTGAAAAGATTTATGTCGCTTCTTCACTGTATCCATCATCGCTGCGCTAATTCCACTGAAATTCCTGATGAATTTTCGGTAGAAACTAGCCAAACCATGAAAACTTCTCACCTCAAAAATATTTCTCAGTGATGGCCAATTCTTGATCACCTCCACTTTATCTGGATCCATCCTCAACTCATTTGCCGATATGACAAAACCCAAGTAAATGAGTTCTGTTTTCATAAATGAGGACTTCCTCATGTTAATCAACAGCTTCTCCTGTTGTAGTTTCTTCATCACAATGGCCAAATGCTTCAGATGTTCAGCCTCTGATTTACTGTAAATCAGTATATCGTCCAAATACACAATGACAAACTTTCCGATGAATTCCCTCAGGACTTCATTCATCAACCTCATAAAAGTACTTGGTGCATTTGTCAAGCCAAACGGCATGACTAGCCATTCATACAAACCTTTGTTTTTCTTGAATGTTGTTTTCCACTCATCACCTTCCCTCATGCGAATCTGGTGATACCCGCTTTTCAAATCAATCTTTGAAAAGTACTTTGCCCCGCTCAGGCAATCCATCAGATCATCCATTCTCGACAGTGGAAACCTGTACCTGATGGTTATTTTATTTATTGCTCTTGAATCGGTACACATTCTCCAACCTCCATCCTTCTTTGGGCTAAGAACTGTTGGAACAACACACGGACTCAAGCTTTCTCTGACCTGCCTCTTGACTTCTTCATTTTCTTGTGGCATCAATCTGTACGCAGTTTTATTCGGCAAACTAGCTCCTGGTATGAGGTCAATATGATGACTCACGCTCCTCATCGGTGGCAACGAATGAGGTAATTTTTCTACCACGATGTCAGCGAACTCTTCCAGCAGTTCTTGAATCTCACCTGGAAAATCATCCACTCTTGTGCTAGTCAAGACAATCCTCGGTTTCCCGACCACAAAGAATTGTGGATCTTCTTTCTTCTCCATCTCTGTAATAAGTTCCTTCCCACTCATGAGAAGTACTGTGTTGCTTACTTCCGACGTCACCTCTTTATCCTTTATCGGAAGCAACCTATGTGTCCTCCCATCCTTCTCTAAAGTATATGTGTTCATTCTCCCATCATGAACCACATTTCTGTCATATTGCCATGGTCTACCCAACAATAAATGACATACATCCATAGGAATGACATCACATAGTACTTTATCATTATACTCCCTTATCTTGAATTCAACCAAGCATTGTTTAGTGACACTCACCTGATGTCCTTTTTGTAGCCATGAAACCTTGTATGGACTCGGGTGATTAGTTGTCTCCAGCTCCAGTTTTTCCACCATCTCGGTTGAAACGAGATTATCTGTGCTACCGCTGTCCACAATGACCTTGCATACCAAGTTCTTGGTTTTGCAAGCCATTCGGAAAAGTTTGGTCCTTTGAGCTAAGTCCTCCACATCGTTCCCGGGTGTTAAGAGAAATTTACGCATCATCAGTGACCTTTTGCCTTCTATATCTTCGGCCTCAACATCCTGCTTCTGTGCTTCGGCGATGTGAGCTTCCCCAATGTCCTTCTTTTTCTCTGGACACTCGAATGACTTGTGCCCATTCTTCCCACATGTGAAGACTCCACCTCTTCCTCTTCCTCTCCCTCTAGTACGAGGAAAAGTGTTTGCGTCAGCATAATCTCCCTTCTGCTCTGTATGCTGCCCTCTCTGCTCAATGTATGGCTCTCTCTGTGAGGTCCCACCTCTTTCAACTTTACCCTGAGGTTTCTTCCATTTCTCCTTGGGCTTCTGATATTTATTCTGGGCAACTGCCTTGCCTCTGGGCTGACTCCTGCCTCGCCCTCGCTGACCTTTCTTACGGCTCAGCTTCTCTTCGGCTTTCAGAGCCATCTGATAAGCATCCTCTATAGTTCGAATGGTAACCATGCTTAATTCATCCTGAATGTCATATCTCAGACCATTCAGATATCTGGCAACCTTTTCATCATCGCTCTCCCGATGACCTGCTCTGATGTTCAGTCGATAGAATTCTTCAGTGTATTCTTTGACTGTCATCAGCTTCTGTCTCAGGTTCTGCATTCTCCTGAACAGAGTAATTTGATAGTCCCTTGGGATGAACTTCGCTTTCATTTTCGCGATCATTCGATCCCAACTCTTAATCTTCTGCTTGCCTTTGCAACGTCTGTCAGCTTGTAGCTCGTCCCACCATAATGTTGCATGTCCCTTCAAGCGTGTGACAACATGTCTGACTTTCCTATCCTCTTCGATAGCTTCATAGTCGAAGTAGGTGTCAAGAGCTCGGATCCAATCCAGTAGCTCTTCTGCATCCATATTTCCCTCGTAGACTGGAATGTCCATCTTTGCTTTTGCACCCATCCTGGCAATAGCTTTAATTAGGTGTTCATTTGCTGCATCCTCTGCTGTAACTTCCTCTTCGCGTTCAACCTCGGCTTCATTCTCAGAATCACTCAGATCCCCTGCACTAGCTGTGCGTATTTGAGTTGTCTCCATATCCTCGAGTCTTGCTCGGAGATCTCTCATCTGTCTCTCCATTTCTGGATTGACTACTTGCCTGCCTCTTCTTCGCACCTCCCTATCCTCTGGATCATGTGATTGTCTTTCTCTTCTGGGTGACATGAGGAATTTTCCTTCTCTGCTACAGAAAGCAAAGAGATATTCTCGCTCTGATACCACTTGATGCTGTCGCGCCCTCACTAGCACGTCCGCTCTCACAGGATCTTCTTCTCCTCGGCCTAAAGAACTCTGAGGTTCTTCTATTTCCCTATCAGGAAATCTACACCCCACAGATTCTCTTCTCCACGATCCCCCTTTCTTTATTTGTTAGAGAATCGAAACTCGCGACTTTGCAAGTTCACTATCGATTTCTGGGCTCTCAAACCCCCGAGACTCGATGGCCAGTCAAATCGTTGACTTTTCCCCTGTCAGGACTTCTGCTCTATCGCGATTTCTCTATTCGTGATGTCAAGCCCTTTACTTTACCAACTCCCGATACCTGATGCGCCGAATCTCCGATGCACACGCGTGGGCTGACTTTTCCACCTCTCGTCACCCCTGTCGGGAGTTTGGGATTCGCGGGATCACGAATACTGATGTCAATGGACTCGGGACTTCCCTTTTTTCGATCCCTGATATGGCACGCCACCTATCTTCCACTAACTTTCGTGGTCCCACACTTCCCTTCCGTCGGGATATCGCGGATCACGATTCCAATGTGCGAGAGTTTCTTACCTTCGAAAACTCTGATATGCCGAACCCCGACTCCTCGGGATCTCTTGACACGCGTCCTCAACAACGAACGGTTCTGGGCTTATCGGGATATCTCGGATCATGATATCGCAATCTCTGTTGCAATAATCTGGAGGCTCGACCTACAAAACCCCGATACGTGATACGTGCGTAGATCCAATGGTCCTTGTGACTTGGATCGACAGTTCTGCCTCTCCTGAGCTTTAAGCCTCCTCCACGCTTACACTATAACCCCTCTGCACCTCCATGAGATCCAACGACCCATGGAACTTCGTGAAATCTCCTCGAAAGGATTTCGTCCGTCGGTTCTTCTGGTGAATTCGGCGAAGTGAAGAAGTGCTTCCTCCACGAAGACTTGTTCACTTGCACGCCAACCTGCAACACTTACCTCAGACTTCCAACGCCCGCTTCCTGCACTTATCCTTAAATAGATTCGAAGGCCTATTTCTCTTGAACTTGTTCTCAACTTCTCAAGTCCTTCAGAGAACTTCTTGTACGCACTCCTTGCGGCAAAACCTTCAACAACGTCTAAGTGTTAAAGTCGCTCGACTCTACGCACACCTGCAGCATCAGTCTTTCGATACTTTACTCAGAATCGCAACTTTGAGATTTAGCTTGGCCTGCGCACTCCTTGCACGACACCGTGCCTAATCTGCACCTTCGAGGAAATGAGAACAAAAACTATCTCTATTGAACCCCTATGTCAACGCACTCTTTGCGGACAAATTTGACTGCACTCCTTGCAGGAATCCTCTGGCTCAATTAGAGAAACAATTGAAACTCATTCGCTCACTCTCTCAGACTTCAATTCAATCATGAAATCACATACACAGCATATAAAAGCAAATATATGACAGGAAGCAAAGATTCATGAGCATAACATCAATACACATAGAAACAATACAAACCATGAAATTGAATCAAAGCTTATTCTATTAATTCAAATGCATGTACATGGGTGTTCTTCACACAACTCTCTGCATGCTCTTCTCTCTTGCTCCTGAATAATAATACAATGATACAATGAGGGTGTCTATATCCGTTTTCCCTCTTAGATTCTAAAGCTATCAAATCTACAATTAAAATCCTATCTACCAGCATTAACTAAATTAAATGTCGTCTATCTACCTAAGGACAAGAGCTATCTGCTCAAGGTCCATTACAATATACAAAGTGCGCCTTCATAAATGGCTTCATTAAAGACTTGCGCAACAATCCCAAAGTGTTTTCAAAATTTTGTGTTGGCTGGTCCAGCTGTCCTCCGCTTTCGCGCGAGCTCGCTTGATGTATTGGCGATGCTCCTGCATCAATAGTGGAAGAGAGATTCAAGCCAAATCGACATATGAAACTTTGTCTTTTGAAGGACTTCAGAGGTGGAATGAATGGTGGTGTAATTCTTTGTCGAAGAAAAATTTCCAATTGAAAATAAAGTGCTTCATATGGCTTGTTATAACAAATTACTATCTTGGGAGAATTACCAAAAGAGAGGGGGCATTGGTCTTGGGGGCTGTCTGCTTTGTTTGAAAGCAGAGGAAACTGTAGGCAATCTCTTTGGTTCTTGCTCTTTCTTGAGGGAAATCTGGAAGGAATTGGATTTGTGTTGGCATTTTGATCAGCGGTGGAAATCAAACTCAATATCATAATGTCTATATGAGTGAAAAAAGAATAGTCTTGTGCTCAAAGATCTACCTTTCATAGTGTGGTGGTTCGTATGGAAGCACCGTAATGTTGTGANCAGCATAATCTCCCTTCTGCTCTGTATGCTGCCCTCTCTGCTCAATGTATGGCTCTCTCTGTGAGGTCCCACCTCTTTCAACTTTACCCTGAGGTTTCTTCCATTCCTCCTTGGGCTTCTGATATTTATCCTGGGCAACTGCCTTGCCTCTGGGCTGACTCCTGCCTCGCCCTTGCTGACCTTTCTTACGGCTCAGCTTCTCTTCGGCTTTCAGAGCCATCTGATAAGCATCCTCTATAGTTTGAATGGTAACCATGCTTAATTCATCCTGAATGTCATATCTCAGACCATTCAGATATCTAGCAACCTTTTCATCATCGCTCTCCCGATGACCTGCTCTGATGTTCAGTCGATAGAATTCTTCAGTGTATTCTTTCACTGTCATCAACTTCTGTCTCAGGTTCTGCATTCTCCTGAATAGAGTAATTTGATAGTCCCTTGGGATGAACTTCGCTTTCATTTTCGCGATCATTTGATCCCAACTCTTAATCTTCTGCTTGCCTTTGCAGCGTCTGTCAGCTTGTAGCTCGTCCCACCATAATGTTGCATGTCCCTTCAAGCGTGTGACAACATGTCTGACCTTCCTATCCTCTTCGATAGCTTCATAGTCGAAGTAGGTGTCAAGAGCTCGGATCCAATCCAGTAGCTCTTCTGCATCCAGATTTCCCTTGTAGACTGGAATGTCCATCTTTGCTTTTGCACCCATCCTGGCAATAGCTTTAATTAGGTGTTCATTTGCTGCATCCTCGGCTGTAACTTCCTCTTCGCGTTCAACCTCGGCTTCATTCTTGGAATCACTCAGATCCCCTGCACTAGCTGTGCGTATTTGAGCTGTCTCCATATCCTCGAGTCTTGCTCGGAGATCTCTCATCTGTCTCTCCATTTCTGGATTGACTACCGCCTGCCTCTTCTTCGCACCTCCCTATCCTCTGGATCAGGTGATTGTCTTTCTCTTCTGGGTGACATGGGGATTTTTCCTTCTCTGCTACAGAAAGCAAAGAGATATTCTCGCTCTGATACCACTTGATGTTGTCACGCCCTCACTAGCACGTCCGCTCTCACAAGATCTTCTTCTCCTCGGCCTAAAGAACTCCGAGGTTCTTCTATTTCCCTATCGGGAAATCTGCACCCCACAGATTCTCTTCTCCACGATCCCCCTTTCTTTATTTGTTGGAGAATCGAAACTCGCGACTTCGCAAGTTCACTGTCGATTTCTGGGCTCTCAAACCCCCGAGACTCGATGGCCAGTCAAATCGTTGACTTTTCCCCTGTCGGGACTTCTGCTCTATCACGATTTCGCTATTCGCGATGTCAAGCCCTTTACTTTACCAACTCCCGATACCTGATGCACCGAATCTTCGATGCACACGCGTGGGCTGACTTTTCCACCTCTCGTCACCCCTGTCGGGAGTTCGGGATTCGCGGGATCACGAATCCTGATGTCAATGGACTCGGGACTTCCCTTTTTTCGATCCCCGATATGGCACACCACCTGTCTTCCACTAACTTTCGTGGTCCCACACTTCCCTTCCGTCGGGATATCGCGGATCGCGATTCCAATGTGCGAGAGTTTCTTACCTTCGAAAAATCTGATATGTCGAACCCCGACTCCTCGGGATATCTTGACACGCGTCCTCAACAATGAACGGTTCTGGGCTTATCGGGATATCGCGGATCATGATATCGCAATCTCCGTTGCAATAATCTGGAGGCTTGACCTACGAAACCCCGATACGCGATACGTGCGTAGATCCAATGGTCCTTGTGACTTGGATCGACGGTTCTGCCTCTCCCGAGCTTTAAGCCTCCTCCACGCTTACACTATAACCCCTCTGCACCTCCATGAGATCCAACGACCCATGGAACTTCGTGAAATCTCCTCGGAAGGATTTCGTCCGTCCGTTCTTCTGGTGAATTCGGCAAAGTGAAGAAGTGCTTCCTCCACGAAGACTTGTTCACTTGCACGCCAACCTGCAACGCTTCCCTCAGACTTCCAACGCCCGCTTCCTGCACTTATCCTTAAATAGATTCGAAGGCCTATTTCTCCTGAACTTGTTCACGACTTCTCAAGTCCTTCAGAGAACTTCTTGTGCGCACTCCTTGCGGCAAAACCTTCAACAACGTCTAAGTGTTAAAGTCGCTCGACTCTACGCACACCTGCAGCATCAGTCTTTCGATACTCTACTCAGAATCGCAACTCTGAGATTTAGCTTGGCCTGCGCACTCCTTGCACAACACCGTGCCTAATCTGCACCTTCGAGGAAATGAGAACAAAAACTATCTCTATTTAACCCCTATGTCAATGCACTCTTTGCGGACAAATTTGACTGCACTCCTTGCAGGAATCCTCTGGCTCAATTAGAGAAACAATTGAAACTCATTCGCTCACCCTCTCAGACTTCAATTCAATCATGAAATCACATACACAACATATAAAAGCAAATGTATGACAGGAAGCAAAGATTCATGAGCATAACATCAATACACAGAGAAACAACACAAACCATGAAATTGAATCAAAGCTTATTCTATTAATTCAAATGCCTGTACATGGGTGTTCTTCACACAACTCTCTGCAYGCTCTTCTCTCTTGCTYYTGAATAATAATACAATGATACAATGAGGGTGTCTATATCCGTTTTCCCTCTTAGATTCTAAAGCTATCAAATCTACAATTAAAATCCTATCTACCAGCATTAACTAAATTAAATGTCGTCTATCTACCTAAGGACAAGAGCTATCTGCTCAAGGTCCATTACAATATACAAAGTGCGCCTTCATAAATGGCTTCATTAAAGACTTGCGCAACAATCCCAAAGTGTTTTCAAAATTTTGTGTTGGCTGGTCCAGCTGTCCTCCGCTTTCGCGCGAGCTCGCTTGATGTATTGGCGATGCTCCTGCATCAATAGTGGAAGAGAGATTCAAGCCAAATCGACATATGAAACTTTGTCTTTTGAAGGACTTCAGAGGTGGAATGAATGGTGGTGTAATTCTTTGTCGAAGAAAAATTTCCAATTGAAAATAAAGTGCTTCATATGGCTTGTTATAACAAATTACTATCTTGGGAGAATTACCAAAAGAGAGGGGGCATTGGTCTTGGGGGCTGTCTGCTTTGTTTGAAAGCAGAGGAAACTGTAGGCAATCTCTTTGGTTCTTGCTCTTTCTTGAGGGAAATCTGGAAGGAATTGGATTTGTGTTGGCATTTTGATCAGCGGTGGAAATCAAACTCAATATCATAATGTCTATATGAGTGAAAAAAGAATAGTCTTGTGCTCAAAGATCTACCTTTCATAGTGTGGTGGTTCGTATGGAAGCACCGTAATGTTGTGATGTTTGAAGGAAAGCAACGAAACACAGTAATGGTTGCAAAAAAAATTATTAGTTTTTTCTTAGAAGCTATTGTTGCACCTAAAGGTAAGAAGATCATAAAGATTTTTCCAGTGGTCTTTGATGAAGACATACCGATTGGTTGGTTTGATGGTGTTGCAAGCAATTCTCGATGTGGAGCAGGAGATTTATTAATAATTTCTCAACTTTTGTAGGTAAAGGTGAAATTCAATGGTGGATACAAAACTAATTCGAGAGGAGAACTCTTAGGATTATGGGTTCTTCTAGAGACAACCTCTCTTTGGAAGGTAGTCAAGCTTCAGGTTGCAAGTGACTCGAAGATCATAATTGAATGGTTCAATGGTGTTTTCAAACTTCGGGCAACAACTCTAGATTATTGGCAGAGGAGAATAACATATTTGAGGAAATAATTTTTATCAATTGAAGCAAGACATATTTACAAAGAACTTAATCGAGAAGCAGATGCTTTATCCAAAGAAGCTCTTTCTTTGGATGAGGGTGTCCTCTTATCTATTTGGAATGGAAATGTTCTTCTTAGGGAAGAGCAAAAGAATATGTTATTCTTCTAGGCAATGTCTCTTTGTTTGGTTTTTAGGGAAGGTCATCAATGTTTTTGGAGAGTATGAGTATTCAGCTTTGAAGCTAACTTGTGTTTTTATGTAAGGGTTTATGATGTGAAGATATGTATTTTATACTTTTCTATACTTTTCTTAGGAAGATTAACAAGGTAGTATTGTTAGTAGTATGGATAGTTCTAAATGATGTATGCAATGTTATTTTATATTTTTAATTTAATATAGTAGTTTTTTATGCCGTGTTATTTTATATTTTTAATTTAATATAGTAGTTTTTTGGGGGCCTGAAAAAAAAGGAATAATATGATTACAAAGTTTCTCATTATAGTTTAATAGATTTTCATGTTTGCAATTATGATTTAAGATGGGTAATTCACGTGGAATTTAATACCACACAACATACATAGACCCCATCTCCTTTTTATTTGTTGGATGCAATGTGTCACCTCGACCATTTTAATTTAGACCATCATAGAGGTTTTAATTATTTTATTTTAAAATCTTTAAACGTGTTGCACATGGTTTAGAGTCTTTTTGTAAGCCAATAAAGCATCACAACATGTGTAAACTAGCATACTCTCTAAGCGAGTAAATGAGAATGCTGAAGTAATAAAGGGAAGTGTACATAGTATTATGTAGGCAAATAGTTCCTTTTTTTTTCTAAACAGTGTGAAAGTGTGTTGTAAATATATTAAGGAAGTGGTTGTAAGTGGAGATGAAAAGAAACATTGTAAGAAAAAAGACGAATCCATGTTATGGAAACATTTAACACACCACATAGTTATGTATTACATTCAGTGATCACAGAAGAGTAAAAAAAGGTTATACTGACAAAGCTACTAATTGTGCTTCTTCTTTCTTTCTAAGTGCAACATATGCACCATCTTGCATTTTTGTATAACATTCCAAAGAGAAGAAGGGTGAGATGTGCAAGCCTCCTAAGTATTTGATGCGTGATATTGTTGTGAAGGTTAAGCCTTGTCGTTCAACCTTTCCAATGTCTATGGTTGCCTTATATAGTGTTAATCCTTAGGATTTATGTAAAGTCAAGGCCCATGCCATTTTGAGTGGGATTTGTTTCATGGTGCCACGTTTTATAGGTGGGATTGTAACTTTTGCTTGGTTGATATGGTCCCATTGTGAATCAATATATGTATCAAACTCCACAACAACATACACTGGCAATTTTGGAGGGTTGACTCCTTGTGTGTAGGAAATTTGGGTGACCATTCCTAATGCTCCATTAACCATTCCTGCTTGGATCTACAAATTGGAGGCCAACATGACGCGTTGACCAATACATAACAAGATGTTTTGGTCTATATGGTGGTCATCATCCTCCTTAGAGTTAGAAGAGCTAAGACATTCTATGATGTTGCATGTGATTGGCCTGTTCAATGACTTTACCATTTTCTTATCATGTTGCGAGACCAAAACATTTGTTGCAAATAGGTGTATGGTTGCATCAAATGATTTGCATTCTATCGTAGATAATGATGTATTTGTCCAGGACTAAAGGATCTTCCAATCTTGTTGTAGCGGAGCTGTGTTACTGATGTTTGTCAAGAGGTGACGAAAATGGACCTTCTCTACATCATGGCCATGTTGGCAGAAGATTGTTTGTAAGGTCACAACAATGGTGAAGGAGTTCCACAAATATCTACCTGGTGTTGCACCTGCATACAAAGGCATGTCCATAACATGTGGTAGTTGTGCTAGATCACCAACAAGAATTATAAAGCAATGACTGAATGGAAAATTATTGTTTTCTGGAAATGCTTCACATAGAAGGCTTTAAATATGCATAAATAATTTAGTCATTATGAAGCTCATCTCATCAATGACCACATAATGTATATGTTTCATCTCTTCTTAGAACACTGCCAATGTTTATGCTTGTAAAGGCTAGATTTTTTTTATTGGAATCTTAAGTCCATCATGTATAGTGGTTGCTTGTATGTTGAAAGATGCAACTCTAGTGGGAGAAAGAAGTAGTATCAGACTCTGTCCATAGGGAGAGTGCATATTCATTGAAGCTTTAAAGTAACTGATTAGGTAAGATTTTTCAGTCCCGGTTGTTCCTTGGATGATCATCATTAGGGGTGGTGCTTTTTTTTTATTGTTGTGAATGATGTAGTATTATGTTGAATGTCTGACATTGTTTGCATGACAATGTATTAGTCCATGGATTGAAATGTTGGTTCCTTTGAAACACATTCATTGAAGGTCGATTGGTTTCAATGAACTATGGTGCAGAAATAAGAACTGCTTCTGGAATTTCTGGATTGTCCCAACAATAATTGGTGTAAAAGTCATGAATTCCAAGGATGTCAAGATCATTGAAGTCTATATTGGCAACAAGGATCAATATTGATAATAATTCCCACTTATTTATATCCATGTTGGGATGCAAATGTGTAGAATTGTCTTCATCTTCATCAAGTGTTGTTTCTTAAACATTTACAGGAGAACGATGTACATGCCATGCATGGTAGGTTCCTTTTATGTTCTCCCAATTTTGTATGATTGTAGATTTTGAGAGGCCTATGTCAATTGTGAAGTTATGGAATGGTTTGTATAGTAGCAACTCACTCCAACATAAGTCTTCAAAGGTTTTGGAATCGTGTGTAGGAACGATAGTAAAGCTTAGCTAGACAAGGACAATTACTGGGGATTGTCTTCGCCTCTATGGGTCTTTTTTTCGATGGAAACTATAGGACTAATATCTTGCAGTTTCAATTAAAGAGAGTGGATGAAGGCAAGGAGGGAAATTGACATAGGCATCAATGAAGCTAGATCCAGAAAAAACAAACACCTAGTTCTTGTGAGACTCACCGAAATATATGGTGGCCAACATTTAGTTTGATAAAAAGATGGCTACATGTGACAAGGGGGAGATTCTGCAACATATGGTAGGTTTCTTGGGTGCCTATATCATGGTCTACAATAGCCTTTGTGTGCAAGCTCTTATAGGAATTTGAAGCAAGGTCTATTAGATGCAATGTATCTGTTATTCTAGTCAACATATGATGATAGCTCTCTGACCTTCCCTCTGCTTTAGAAGCATATTTGGAAATGTATTGCAAAGCCGTATGACGGGAGAGGATAGGTTGGCAATCCATATTTTCTCTCCATATGTAAGCATGTTAGGGTTATGGATGTTTAGACAATCATCATTGCGAGAACGTTCATATTTGTTTTTACCAGTATCATCAATGAGATGGATCAGTGTGTAAGTTCCATGGGCAATTATATATGCATTGAAGCTTGGAGGCTTTCCTATGGAGACATGTCATCTCTGTATATTTTGTATGGCGTTGTATCTGATTAAGTAGCTCTGTGTAGTCCTCGAATGGGTGTGAAGCAAGGCGGTATGTCATATTTCTTAAGAAAGGGTCATTGTTAATGGAACGTTCCATGCGTACATTTGTATCATGGTCCTTTCATGGATTCCAAGCCGTTACATATTTTTCAAGGAAATCCTTATCATAACGTATTTACATGGGGTCATCCCAATCCAAATTTTCCATGTCTAGAGCACCTTGTAACCATACGAAACCATGAATATGTGTTGAGCCTTTGTGTTGCCATTCATACCTGCATGAAAGCCATTAAAAGAATGTTAAAGAGGTCTCTAAATTGTATGACATTTGTAGAATGTGTGTGTGTGTGTGGGGGGGGGACATATTGTGATATACCTATACCAAAATTCCTTCGTGCAAAAGTATTTTTGTAGCATCTCCTCATGGAAGATTTCAAACCTTTTATGCATGTATATTGCAACAATGTGGGGTCGTTAAATGATATTACGGGTCCTCCATTGTTGTTGCAACAATGGATTGGAAGGTGGTGAGGTGCCCATTACAACGTGTAAGTCTCGGCATTTTGTGTTTGTTGCACTAAGTATGAAGAAAAATGTTGGGCACCCTAGATGTGTGATCATTGTTAACATATTTAATTTAGCAAGTGTTATATATATATATAAATATAAAATTAATTAATTGA
>JZKD02S0326238.1:0-19425 GCA_000966675.3 Picea glauca
AGTGTATGCATTAAGTGTTGGACAGGGGGCTGGGGCTACATATAATTGTTTAATTGTTGTTACATATAAGCCCCATCCCATGGTTTAATTGTTGTTACATATAACCACAGGGGCATGGGCACCATTTATGTAACCACCAGTGCACATTGTTATCACCTTCCACCAAATGTTTCGGGGGCTGGAACCTTAGGGGTAGGTGCACCCTAAGGGCGCGGTCCTATACATAGATTCATGTGACCTCAATCTGGAGTGTGTGCCTGGAAATAGGGGATAATTTTGATATTTTGTTACACAAGTGGGTTTTTAACCATATGTATTGGATTTTTATTGATTTTCAAGCCTGTTAATGGAGATTTTGGCCATTTTTGGGAGATGTTGAGCTCCTTTTGAGCCCAGATTTTGGAAAGAAGTTGGGGAAGGATAACCAACTTCAGGTCTATAAAAACCAATCCTGTTTGAGGCCATGGGGGACAGTCATATCAGAGTTATGTTGAAGCAAAGCCAAGCCAAAGTAATTTTTATGCAGGGAAGTTGTTGAGGAGCAGACGCTTGCAGGCCATTTCTGGGAGCTACACTTAGTCTTTTTCAGTGTCGTCAGTTGTGTTGGATTTATGAGGTCAAGAAGAACACAATGAGACCAGTATGATATCCATTTTCTATAATTTTGTTGTACTTTTTAAGCATTGAATAATAAATAAAGAAGCCTCCCCCACTGAGACAAAGGCCCGAAGACGTAGGCAATTTTGTGTTGAACTTCGTTATCACTTCTCTTGTTATGGTTTGCTTTTCTTATTGCTTCAGTTCAGATCTGTATATTGTCTTTTGGATGCTATATTTCCTCATTAAATTCATCCTCTTTCATTTAGCTTCTTAAATGGTTAATGAACACATGAAATTAATAACTCAACCACAGTCATTAAAAGATCTTTTCAGATCATGCTTGGACTGGTTGTCTTGAGAGTGGCCATCTTTGCTCTGTCCCTTGTTTTGTGGGTTGGGGCCTCCTTTTCCTTGCTTCGGCTATGAGTAGTTTGCAGATCCAAACTCTTGCCTCTTCTGCTTAATTTTTTGTTTGATCTTAACAGCATATATATAAGCCGCACCTAATGATGCAATGTCTAGAAACTAAATTTCTATTTGAATGTATATATACAGACATCCACGGTATTTGATCACCAGATGGGTGTACTACGAAAGTGTTTACACCATGTTTGGGGTTGCTTCATGAGTTTTGGGGTACATGGTGTATGATTAGTCTATAGATGATATGTGATGGATTTGAAAATTGGATATGGCTTATTCAGTGATTGCTTGAGATCATTTGGGTGTTTACACAACATTCTTCCTTAGGGCATTGGAGATCTTCATACAACATGGTGATGGTGATGTTTAGACAACATGGTTGTTAAAAAATTAGCTTAACTAACTTAATGGTGATCTTCATACAATGAGTTTAATGGATTGAATTTGATGGAAGGAGATGGAATGAAAAACCATTTGACAAAATTAAAAGGATATATAGACAAATTCATAATGGTCGGTCTGAGTATGAAACATGAAGAACCAGTGACATTTTTTTTTAATACTTTATCAAAATATTACAAAGGATTAATATTAACCATTAACATCACAATTAAATCAAGTGTCGTGATATTTGAATACCTCAAGGAATTTCATTACAAAAGGCATAAGTCCATTGAAGGAATATTGGCAAGATGCATCATCTTGACTTAAATATTAAGCATCCACCACCTATCAAAAGGTGGAACACCATGTCACATTATATGGCCAATGTCATCCCCGACTTGAGTTAATAGCCATGACACCCTTTCTATTTCATAAGAAAAAACATATTGCACTCTTGGGGGGAATCTAACATTGGTGTGGGCAATATCACCATCCCCTATTAATTGATTAGTGAATCCCTTAGGGATGAGATAGTATCATATTCTATATGACAACAACTCCTCCTTGACTACCAACTCTTCTTGCAACTTCTCTATAGGTTGCTAGTGCAACATTTTTGTGTGTGCCTGAAGAATTTATGTTTTTCTTAAAGGCATTGTAATTTGATTGGAGTATGGTTTACACTCTGTGGTTGGAATTGTCATCTATTTATCCGATTTGGGATATTGTTTTATTTTCTCTAGAGGAATGGCTAATAAGAAGTATGATTTCTTTCTGGCAATGGAAACTATAACTATCATTGTTATAAGCATCAAGATTTACAATAAATCATCAAGAATTTTGAAGTTTTCTTTTTAATTAGACCTCAAATCCTTAGTATGAATTTTCCAAACCAATCAAGTGCAGTGCAGTGCTTGGCATGCTTCCATTGAGTTTTGATGATTGATGATTTCATCCGACCGATGTGACCTCAACATGAAGATCTATCCTTGGATTCAGTTGCAGCCTGCCTGTGTAATCATTATATGGATAGCATACCCCTTATGGCAGAGCAGAGCAATTAAATCCATTTTCACTTGCATTGACAGTGCTATTGCCAAAATATATTACAAAGTACTATTTGAAGTGGAAGAAATGAAATTCATACCATTGTACCATGTATTATATAGCTACCATTATTGTTGGAGGTGGCCTTTATAAGTATGATTTGATGGTATTTGTCCTGGTATTTTTTGAATCCCTCATGTTTCAAATGGCCAGGATTATAAGAAGATGGCACGTCGATGCTTGAATATTTTTACTATTCCCTCCACCACGTGTGCTTCTAGCCCATCCTAGAGTTATTTTCTATGTGCATGTAATGCATCCTTGGGACTCTTCTTGTTGCCTTAGATGGTGTGCCTCTTATGTAAAGCTTCTTACAAATTGTGCAGTGCCTCGAGAGACATAGGCAATCTTTGTCTCTACTTCTCTATTTTTCCTATGGAGCATGTTGGATGTTACTTATCCATCAAATGTGGGTGTGGGGTAGATAGTATGACGATCTTGAACTCTATAAAATGCTACTACCATTTCAAATGTTGTTGTCTATCAAAATGATTCTGTAATAGGTTTGTGAGACACCAAAACCTTCTAAACAAATATCTTTAACAAACACCCTCACTATTTGGAGCCACTCTATTATTGAAATTATTCAGTGGTATAAACCCACATACATGTCCATAGGTATTGTTCCAAATGGATCCCATTGACAAGGATATGGATGGTGGTGGTGGTTTAAGGGTGTGTCGAAAGCCAAGATGACCCAATATTACTGCTTGGAGTGTTTGATATCTCAAATTAACTGCCTCATCTACCTTATGTCTGCAGTTTGTTGTATGCCCCCCACAAGTTTCAAGCTATAGCATTGCTTTTTGGATGTCAGTTTGCTACTATCTTTTCATTTTAGAATCCCTTAAGACACCATCCTTTACTTCAAATTCCCTAGAGATAAAATTAATTCTAGCAATGAGATATTCAACAGAAGAATATGGATCATGCTTAGGCCTGTAGAATAGGTTATGACCCCAATCAGATTTGAAAGAGAATGATTGTATTGTAGGGGATAGGTACTGAAGGTATCATCGTGTTCAATATAGGAGAGGAGATCCCAACAATACAGAGGGTTAGAACAGGAAAATAGAGTGATAGAGAATCAAGTTGAAGGATAGATCATCATCCCCTGAATGGGTTGTTTGTTAAAATACATATTACAACAGCTTGCAATTACCTGCATTAGTAGAACCATCACCCTTATAATCGCACAAGGAGGATGTTGGGTAGTTGTGAATTCACTATTATGAGCATATAATATGTGCAGTATCATAAGAGGGCCCAAAACGAAGAACCAACATATTTTATTAAGCGCAATGAGGAATTCAACCTTGCCAAGCAAACATAAAAGAAATCAATGCCACAGAAAATAAGGTTTACTCACTGTAAAAAAAAATATGACATAAATATGTGCATGGATGCATGCCCCTAAAATATGTAATGTGTCCAACCAACATAATATTTTTGTTGCAAAGTATTTAAATCACCTGCAAATTACTTATTATAAGAGCCACTACAACAAATATGTATATATCAAAGATGCAGCTAGAAGAAAAGTCAACCTTCTATGTTTATGACACAGAAAATTCAACCAAAGAATGTCAGTGAACTCAACCCAAGGAGAGTTAAAGGAAGATGATACTGTGCACCAGCTGGTTGAGGACATGGAAATCAAAAATCAAGATTTTGTTCCATCAAATGTAGGCCTAGAAGACACCACCAATGGCCACATATTCTGCTAAGTTCCATGTTTTTTTTGGTTATTAGTATTTTAGGTGTTTTCTTCAGAATCTATAGTTGTAGGAAGTTATACGACATTTTTCCAATTGAAACATGTACGATCAAATTTTTGTATGTATGACAACAACTCCTCATTGGCTGCCAACTCTTCTTGCAACTTCTCTACAGGCTGCTAGTGCAACATTTTTGTGTGTGCATGACGAATTTTTTTTTTTTTAAACACTTACAGTGCGTAAAACATGGTCGATACAGAAAATTCTTCGATGAATAGATGCTATGTTGTCTGACTTCCGACGAATATAGTTTCTATATTGTCTCACTTCCAACGAATGAAACATGGTCGATATAGAAACTTTGTCGATGAATAGTTTCTAGTTCATCGCACTTCTGAAAAATGAAAGGTGGCTGATATAGATTCTTCATCGATGAATTGTTTCTATATCATCTGACATACGACCAATTAAACATGGCCGATATGGAAAATTAGTCGAACAATAGTTGCACTCGTTCGTCTCACTTCCAACGAATGAAAACATCAGAAGTGAGACAACCATTTACATCATTGTAGAATTGGGCCTTCGATGACATGTGTCCGTCAGAGTGTCAGAAGTGAGACGACCAGGGTATCCGTTGGAAGTGAGACGGTATCCAAATCGACGTTTTGGGGGGGGCAAGTTTTTTTGGGATCCCGACAACCGTATGTCGACATTACATCGAAAGTGTCGTCGGAAAATGACCCAAATTTACTAGTGATTAAATATTGGATACATATAGGATTTTCCAAGGATTTCAGTTAGATATGTGATATTCAAGTGAAGATCAATGGTTAGGATGGTGCATTCTTTAAATGATGTCAATTTGAGGAAAAGTAGTTAAAGAAGGTCTTTATGATTTATGTTTTGGAAAAAAAAATTACCATTGGAGTTGTTTATGGACAAATTTGTTTATGCGAACACAAACCAATCTCCCTAAGTCGGGAACCCAAAACAACACATAACATGTTTCTTCCCTTAGATTCATATAATCAAAATATTAACAAGTAAAGACTAGACTCTTACATTTTGATTGAAGGTCATCATTTCTAATTGAATCCCCCATCTTTATCCAAAAATTTGAGATGGAAACATGCATAAGGACACAAGCTAACTAGCAAAAGAAACAATAATATTTTGACAAATCTATACAAATAACCAAAGATAAATGTAATGAATAAAATTTACAATATTTATAGGAAAGAGAATATGTTACTGTATTAACAAATAATGGAAGAGTTACAACCAATGCCTTAGTGTTGTGAAGCTCCTTCCAACAAGTTCATTGCTCCAATACCCACAATGCACCCATGAGATCCATCACCATCAACTTATTACTTTAGCTTAGATTGAATCTCTCAAATCCAAATAAATACTAACAATATTCTAATCACAAACTAGAAGCAAAAATCTATCAACCATTATTCTCCATTAACTATTAATGTTTCCTTATGAGAGAAGTTCCCTTTTATAGATTTAAAAGGAGGTTAGGATCTCCCTAAGTCAGGAGTACTAGTGAGATCTAAATCGATCGGAGGACACCTCATATCTTAAGCTTCTCTTCTAGAAGCTTCATCAATTTCATTTTTTCCTCCTCTTTTAGATAGTGTTGCACCCTACAGTGGTGAAAACTGAGACATTCTCACACCTTACAATGGTGCAACATGCGACACTTAAGGGTGTTGCATGTTGCAATGGTGCAACATGTGACACTCTCATGAAATAGGGATTTAGTGACCCTTTTTACATGAATGAGCCCTTTTACATGTTTTCCTTCTTTCAAAGAAAGGTTCTTCCTCAAAAATCAAGGCTTTTATGCTCTGGATGATAGAGGATAAGTGAACATCGTTAGTTGGGAAAAAATATTGTGTAACAAAATTACCCCCAAAGTATGAAACTAGAAAAAATGTGAGAGCTGAAATACTTTGTCGTGTGGGTATTGAAACAAAGAACTCATCGATTGGAGACATGTCAACAACAAACAATGAATTAAAGTATCATCATTGAGGTAGGCATTCCCATACTCATAATACAAATGACTCAAATCATAAGATATTACATACAAATATCCATTTCAATTAATATAGGTCATGGCCACAAAATTACATTATGGATCCATGCCATAATATCTCAAATCTGAACATAGCCACCAAAAATAGATTGTGGATATATGTCCTAATAACTCAAATTTGAACATAGCCACGAGACATACATTGTGGACGTATGTAATAGTACATACTCAAAATACTCCATCGCAGCCTGGATCTATCAGATATAATCCAGGGTCTTCATCCCCACCATTCCAAAGAACAAATCTAACCATGTGAATAAAGGTGTCAAAGTCGAACATGGTAGAAATCATCTGATTACCGGTCAATGATGAAAACCATTAGCATATGCCAAAGGAACCATCAATGATGATAATGGCCCTTAAGGTACACAATTACATTCTATTGAGTGTGAATAAATGAGTTGAATCTGAGCACTCATAGAATCATTTGATCGAAGGTCAGTGATGAAAACCTATTGGCGAAAGCGAGAAAACTTGCCATTGAGGTATGGAAGTCCCAAGGTACTGAAGGTTTCTAAACCATATTCCTAGATAATGTGTTGACGTCGATAAGAAGTGATACATTGCAGGAGGGCCTTGATGTATCCCTCATCAAAAACATGAAACAAGTACAAGGATTTGAAGTAGATTAGAATATAGAGTGATTTAGGACTGACTCAAGGATGGTTGATGTTGCAAAAATTGGTTGATGCGATAGAAATATTTCGGTTGGACTTCTCTTGAACATATTGATGATATGACAATTGTCTTGGCAACACTGACTCAAAATGAGGATCACAAACCAAAATATAACTTTGGAGAAAATTATGACCAACAAGAGACAAGTGGATTTTCCAATCTAACACGAGGAGTGAAAGAGTGTCGTGTTCAAGAGTGACTTGCTACCAAAAAATAATACAAATTTAATACAAGTCCCCTTCCCAATTTTCCCCCACCATTTCTGGCGAGTTCCTCTTTATTTTTACACAAGATTGAGGAGGATAGCATATGCTTGTAGTATAATCGCATCCTTTGGATGAGTCCTTCGGAGTATTTTTAATGAACCCTAAGAAGGAGTGGTTTGGTCCCATATGGGTCTTTCAATGTACATTTTACGAGTCCAAAGAAACTAAACTCATTTTTTTTTCATGTTTAGGGAGTTTGAAAAACACTTAAAGGAAACTCCAAGATTAACTTTTTCGTAAATTTAGTCTCCCAAGCCTGAAAAAGTGTGAAATCATACTTAGGAAAACTCTTCTAGTCATGATTAACTAGAGTATTATTTTTTCATAAATAATCATACTCAACCCAAAAAAGGGTTAAACTAATACTAAATAGATTCTCTTTCAAATTCTTTAACGAGTGTGAAAGGAAGCAAGTTAGCTCGGCAATATTTTCATATTTATAGGGTTTTTAAAAGAGCTTAAAGAAAATCACTATCATGTTTTTGTAATTTTTTTTTAACTTTTTGGAAAAACTATAAAAATGCATACTCAAATGCAACTTTATGTTTCAAAGATTGGACCTACAACCTGCACAATATATAACAAAATACAATTCATGCTCAACAATTATGTCAATCAATGAGGCACTATATAATAATGGTAAAAATGAAATAGAATATATAAAAGGAATGGTCCTTACTTGGTTAAAAATAGGCAAAAGTAATTCAGTTTTTACCATTGTGTGTTTTTACCTTTCCAATAGTGAGAAAAAACCCCCATTTGGTTGATTCTTCAGGCGATGATTGCGAGCGGATCTGTGGATGAAATCGACTCTCATTTTCTCCAGGTAATAGATCTCCCCCTCTTCTTTCATTTGATGGTCAAAATTTTCAATTTCAAGCTAGTTTTAGATGTGTTTGAGCTTCTTTCCAATCCCTAAAATGCACCTCCCAGGTGTCGCAGGCTACCCCTATTGAGGACTGCGACGCTTAAGAGTGTCTCAATCCAAATTTATCAAGAAGTGCAACAAAGTCGCACTGTGGGTAAAAATGGGGTGCGACACTGGTAGAGCTCAAAACTTTTCCTCATCTTAAGTTGTGAAGCTTGGAAATTTTGGATGTTGTCTGAAAAATAAGTTCTCTACTTGTTGTTTGCAGACTTTTGGCCAGGAAAAATGTTGGAAAGGGCGGAAAGTGAGAATGAAATGGAACATCAAATCGTAGGCAATGATCCAAACACCATGTTGGCCCTCCGAAGTTGTGGGTTGGAAAAAAAATTCCAGCTTCATGGCATGAGGACCCAAGTTTAACTATTGGAGTTCTTGGTAAAGATGTGGGAACCCGATGAGCAAGTATTCAAGGTCGAAGTTCATGATTTGTACTTGGAAACCAAGGACATTTATTTTTTGACTGGGCTCTCAAGACGAGGAGAGTGTGTGTATGTATATGGATTCAGGGGAGGCGGTGAAAAGACTAAGAATTATATCTCACAACATTGTGTTGTCGAAACAAGGAAAAGTAGTGGGAAAATTACCATAAAGAACGTTAGAGATCTTTTCTTAAGGACCGTTCTTTTCACCATCACTCGATTTGTCAGAAGTGAAACTCCTCATTTAGCCACCAACTCTCAAATGCAGTATGCAGTCGATTGCATGGCGCCTACAATGTTTAACTGGTGTGAAGGGATGTTTGAGAGCATGAAATATCAGCTAACCAAGTGTAAAATAGGTTGTTTGAAACAATTTGGTTACAGTTCAATTTTGGTATCCTTCTTCTTGGAGAGAGTTCCACTACTACATTTACAGATCATGGATTTAGACGAGGATGTCAATCCACAAAAGCCTCGAATGAAGAGGTGGGTGGATCTGATGATGTTCCATGGTGGCGGCCCTATAGTCTCCTATGACGATAAGTTATTCAAATTGATGAAGAAACAACTCATCATGGTCGAAGACTATGCATATACAGGGATGGATTTATTAGGATATCCATACATATTCCTTCCTGAGGGGTATCAGTGGAATGATTATGGTAAGAAGAAAACATTTTTTTGTTTTAAACTTTTAAAATTTTAATTTTTTTTGTTGTATTGAGATTAATTTGTTTTCATCATGCAGATATCGGGCCAAGCAGACCATATGGAACCTCGTCAATACAGAGGTGAGGCGAGCAGTATGAAATGGTTGTTGTTTATGATCGTGAAGTAGCAGAGGATCTCGAGGAGATAGAGCACAACCTCGAGGGGTTAACTTTGGGTATACCGAATATCCAAATTGATGATCTTCAATGGCAGTACCAGGAGCACACTGCAGGAGTATCTGGACACATAGTTTGTCTGCTCCAGCAAGTATCTCAGGCAGTAGTATGCTACCATGAGCATCATGATTAGGATATCTTTATTCATTTTGACGATCGACATGTATTGATATGAAATCCATAGGCTTGGTGNAGTGTATGCATTAAGTGTTGGACAGGGGGCTGGGGCTACATATAATTGTTTAATTGTTGTTACATATAAGCCCCATCCCATGGTTTAATTGTTGTTACATATAACCACAGGGGCATGGGCACCATTTATGTAACCACCAGTGCACATTGTTATCACCTTCCACCAAATGTTTCGGGGGCTGGAACCTTAGGGGTAGGTGCACCCTAAGGGCGCGGTCCTATACATAGATTCATGTGACCTCAATCTGGAGTGTGTGCCTGGAAATAGGGGATAATTTTGATATTTTGTTACACAAGTGGGTTTTTAACCATATGTATTGGATTTTTATTGATTTTCAAGCCTGTTAATGGAGATTTTGGCCATTTTTGGGAGATGTTGAGCTCCTTTTGAGCCCAGATTTTGGAAAGAAGTTGGGGAAGGATAACCAACTTCAGGTCTATAAAAACCAATCCTGTTTGAGGCCATGGGGGACAGTCATATCAGAGTTATGTTGAAGCAAAGCCAAGCCAAAGTAATTTTTATGCAGGGAAGTTGTTGAGGAGCAGACGCTTGCAGGCCATTTCTGGGAGCTACACTTAGTCTTTTTCAGTGTCGTCAGTTGTGTTGGATTTATGAGGTCAAGAAGAACACAATGAGACCAGTATGATATCCATTTTCTATAATTTTGTTGTACTTTTTAAGCATTGAATAATAAATAAAGAAGCCTCCCCCACTGAGACAAAGGCCCGAAGACGTAGGCAATTTTGTGTTGAACTTCGTTATCACTTCTCTTGTTATGGTTTGCTTTTCTTATTGCTTCAGTTCAGATCTGTATATTGTCTTTTGGATGCTATATTTCCTCATTAAATTCATCCTCTTTCATTTAGCTTCTTAAATGGTTAATGAACACATGAAATTAATAACTCAACCACAGTCATTAAAAGATCTTTTCAGATCATGCTTGGACTGGTTGTCTTGAGAGTGGCCATCTTTGCTCTGTCCCTTGTTTTGTGGGTTGGGGCCTCCTTTTCCTTGCTTCGGCTATGAGTAGTTTGCAGATCCAAACTCTTGCCTCTTCTGCTTAATTTTTTGTTTGATCTTAACAGCATATATATAAGCCGCACCTAATGATGCAATGTCTAGAAACTAAATTTCTATTTGAATGTATATATACAGACATCCACGGTATTTGATCACCAGATGGGTGTACTACGAAAGTGTTTACACCATGTTTGGGGTTGCTTCATGAGTTTTGGGGTACATGGTGTATGATTAGTCTATAGATGATATGTGATGGATTTGAAAATTGGATATGGCTTATTCAGTGATTGCTTGAGATCATTTGGGTGTTTACACAACATTCTTCCTTAGGGCATTGGAGATCTTCATACAACATGGTGATGGTGATGTTTAGACAACATGGTTGTTAAAAAATTAGCTTAACTAACTTAATGGTGATCTTCATACAATGAGTTTAATGGATTGAATTTGATGGAAGGAGATGGAATGAAAAACCATTTGACAAAATTAAAAGGATATATAGACAAATTCATAATGGTCGGTCTGAGTATGAAACATGAAGAACCAGTGACATTTTTTTTTAATACTTTATCAAAATATTACAAAGGATTAATATTAACCATTAACATCACAATTAAATCAAGTGTCGTGATATTTGAATACCTCAAGGAATTTCATTACAAAAGGCATAAGTCCATTGAAGGAATATTGGCAAGATGCATCATCTTGACTTAAATATTAAGCATCCACCACCTATCAAAAGGTGGAACACCATGTCACATTATATGGCCAATGTCATCCCCGACTTGAGTTAATAGCCATGACACCCTTTCTATTTCATAAGAAAAAACATATTGCACTCTTGGGGGGAATCTAACATTGGTGTGGGCAATATCACCATCCCCTATTAATTGATTAGTGAATCCCTTAGGGATGAGATAGTATCATATTCTATATGACAACAACTCCTCCTTGACTACCAACTCTTCTTGCAACTTCTCTATAGGTTGCTAGTGCAACATTTTTGTGTGTGCCTGAAGAATTTATGTTTTTCTTAAAGGCATTGTAATTTGATTGGAGTATGGTTTACACTCTGTGGTTGGAATTGTCATCTATTTATCCGATTTGGGATATTGTTTTATTTTCTCTAGAGGAATGGCTAATAAGAAGTATGATTTCTTTCTGGCAATGGAAACTATAACTATCATTGTTATAAGCATCAAGATTTACAATAAATCATCAAGAATTTTGAAGTTTTCTTTTTAATTAGACCTCAAATCCTTAGTATGAATTTTCCAAACCAATCAAGTGCAGTGCAGTGCTTGGCATGCTTCCATTGAGTTTTGATGATTGATGATTTCATCCGACCGATGTGACCTCAACATGAAGATCTATCCTTGGATTCAGTTGCAGCCTGCCTGTGTAATCATTATATGGATAGCATACCCCTTATGGCAGAGCAGAGCAATTAAATCCATTTTCACTTGCATTGACAGTGCTATTGCCAAAATATATTACAAAGTACTATTTGAAGTGGAAGAAATGAAATTCATACCATTGTACCATGTATTATATAGCTACCATTATTGTTGGAGGTGGCCTTTATAAGTATGATTTGATGGTATTTGTCCTGGTATTTTTTGAATCCCTCATGTTTCAAATGGCCAGGATTATAAGAAGATGGCACGTCGATGCTTGAATATTTTTACTATTCCCTCCACCACGTGTGCTTCTAGCCCATCCTAGAGTTATTTTCTATGTGCATGTAATGCATCCTTGGGACTCTTCTTGTTGCCTTATATGGTGTGCCTCTTATGTAAAGCTTCTTACAAATTGTGCAGTGCCTCGAGAGACATAGGCAATCTTTGTCTCTACTTCTCTATTTTTCCTATGGATCATGTTGGATGTTACTTATCCATCAAATGTGGGTGTGGGGTAGATAGTGTGACCATCTTGAACTCTATCAAATGCTACTACCATTTCAAATGTTGTTGTCTATCAAAATGATTCTGTAATAGGTTTGTGAGACACCAAAACCTTCTAAACAAATACCTTTAACAAACACCCTCACTATTTGGATCCACTCTGTTATTGGAATTATTCAGTGGTATAAACCCACATACATGTCCATAGGTATTGTTCCAAATGGATCCCATTGACAAGGATATGGATGGTGGTGGTGGTTTAAGGGTGTTTCAAAAGCCAAGATGACCCAATATTACTGCTTGGAGTGTTTGATATCTCAAATTAACTGCCTCATCTACCTTATGTCTGCAGTTTGTTGTATGCCCCCCACAAGTTTCAAGCTATAGCATTGCTTTTTGGATGTCAGTTTGCTACTATCTTTTCATTTTAGAATCCCTTAAGACACCATCCTTTACTTCAAATTCCCTAGAGATAAAATTAATTCTAGCAATGAGATATTCAACAGAAGAATATGGATCATGCTTAGGCCTGTAGAATAGGTTATGACCCCAATCAGATTTGAAAGAGAATGATTGTATTGTAGGGGATAGGTACTGAAGGTATCATCGTGTTCAATATAGGAGAGGAGATCCCAACAATACAGAGGGTTAGAACAGGAAAATAGAGTGATAGAGAATCAAGTTGAAGGATAGATCATCATCCCCTGAATGGGTTGTTTGTTAAAATACATATTACAACAGCTTGCAATTACCTGCATTAGTAGAACCATCACCCTTATAATCGCACAAGGAGGATGTTGGGTAGTTGTGAATTCACTATTATGAGCATATAATATGTGCAGTATCATAAGAGGGCCCAAAACGAAGAACCAACATATTTTATTAAGCGCAATGAGGAATTCAACCTTGCCAAGCAAACATAAAAGAAATCAATGCCACAGAAAATAAGGTTTACTCACTGTAAAAAAAAATATGACATAAATATGTGCATGGATGCATGCCCCTAAAATATGTAATGTGTCCAACCAACATAATATTTTTGTTGCAAAGTATTTAAATCACCTGCAAATTACTTATTATAAGAGCCACTACAACAAATATGTATATATCAAAGATGCAGCTAGAAGAAAAGTCAACCTTCTATGTTTATGACACAGAAAATTCAACCAAAGAATGTCAGTGAACTCAACCCAAGGAGAGTTAAAGGAAGATGATACTGTGCACCAGCTGGTTGAGGACATGGAAATCAAAAATCAAGATTTTGTTCCATCAAATGTAGGCCTAGAAGACACCACCAATGGCCACATATTCTGCTAAGTTCCATGTTTTTTTTGGTTATTAGTATTTTAGGTGTTTTCTTCAGAATCTATAGTTGTAGGAAGTTATACGACATTTTTCCAATTGAAACATGTACGATCAAATTTTTGTATGTATGACAACAACTCCTCATTGGCTGCCAACTCTTCTTGCAACTTCTCTACAGGCTGCTAGTGCAACATTTTTGTGTGTGCATGACGAATTTTTTTTTTTTTAAACACTTACAGTGCGTAAAACATGGTCGATACAGAAAATTCTTCGATGAATAGATGCTATGTTGTCTGACTTCCGACGAATATAGTTTCTATATTGTCTCACTTCCAACGAATGAAACATGGTCGATATAGAAACTTTGTCGATGAATAGTTTCTAGTTCATCGCACTTCTGAAAAATGAAAGGTGGCTGATATAGATTCTTCATCGATGAATTGTTTCTATATCATCTGACATACGACCAATTAAACATGGCCGATATGGAAAATTAGTCGAACAATAGTTGCACTCGTTCGTCTCACTTCCAACGAATGAAAACATCAGAAGTGAGACAACCATTTACATCATTGTAGAATTGGGCCTTCGATGACATGTGTCCGTCAGAGTGTCAGAAGTGAGACGACCAGGGTATCCGTTGGAAGTGAGACGGTATCCAAATCGACGTTTTGGGGGGGGCAAGTTTTTTTGGGATCCCGACAACCGTATGTCGACATTACATCGAAAGTGTCGTCGGAAAATGACCCAAATTTACTAGTGATTAAATATTGGATACATATAGGATTTTCCAAGGATTTCAGTTAGATATGTGATATTCAAGTGAAGATCAATGGTTAGGATGGTGCATTCTTTAAATGATGTCAATTTGAGGAAAAGTAGTTAAAGAAGGTCTTTATGATTTATGTTTTGGAAAAAAAAATTACCATTGGAGTTGTTTATGGACAAATTTGTTTATGCGAACACAAACCAATCTCCCTAAGTCGGGAACCCAAAACAACACATAACATGTTTCTTCCCTTAGATTCATATAATCAAAATATTAACAAGTAAAGACTAGACTCTTACATTTTGATTGAAGGTCATCATTTCTAATTGAATCCCCCATCTTTATCCAAAAATTTGAGATGGAAACATGCATAAGGACACAAGCTAACTAGCAAAAGAAACAATAATATTTTGACAAATCTATACAAATAACCAAAGATAAATGTAATGAATAAAATTTACAATATTTATAGGAAAGAGAATATGTTACTGTATTAACAAATAATGGAAGAGTTACAACCAATGCCTTAGTGTTGTGAAGCTCCTTCCAACAAGTTCATTGCTCCAATACCCACAATGCACCCATGAGATCCATCACCATCAACTTATTACTTTAGCTTAGATTGAATCTCTCAAATCCAAATAAATACTAACAATATTCTAATCACAAACTAGAAGCAAAAATCTATCAACCATTATTCTCCATTAACTATTAATGTTTCCTTATGAGAGAAGTTCCCTTTTATAGATTTAAAAGGAGGTTAGGATCTCCCTAAGTCAGGAGTACTAGTGAGATCTAAATCGATCGGAGGACACCTCATATCTTAAGCTTCTCTTCTAGAAGCTTCATCAATTTCATTTTTTCCTCCTCTTTTAGATAGTGTTGCACCCTACAGTGGTGAAAACTGAGACATTCTCACACCTTACAATGGTGCAACATGCGACACTTAAGGGTGTTGCATGTTGCAATGGTGCAACATGTGACACTCTCATGAAATAGGGATTTAGTGACCCTTTTTACATGAATGAGCCCTTTTACATGTTTTCCTTCTTTCAAAGAAAGGTTCTTCCTCAAAAATCAAGGCTTTTATGCTCTGGATGATAGAGGATAAGTGAACATCGTTAGTTGGGAAAAAATATTGTGTAACAAAATTACCCCCAAAGTATGAAACTAGAAAAAATGTGAGAGCTGAAATACTTTGTCGTGTGGGTATTGAAACAAAGAACTCATCGATTGGAGACATGTCAACAACAAACAATGAATTAAAGTATCATCATTGAGGTAGGCATTCCCATACTCATAATACAAATGACTCAAATCATAAGATATTACATACAAATATCCATTTCAATTAATATAGGTCATGGCCACAAAATTACATTATGGATCCATGCCATAATATCTCAAATCTGAACATAGCCACCAAAAATAGATTGTGGATATATGTCCTAATAACTCAAATTTGAACATAGCCACGAGACATACATTGTGGACGTATGTAATAGTACATACTCAAAATACTCCATCGCAGCCTGGATCTATCAGATATAATCCAGGGTCTTCATCCCCACCATTCCAAAGAACAAATCTAACCATGTGAATAAAGGTGTCAAAGTCGAACATGGTAGAAATCATCTGATTACCGGTCAATGATGAAAACCATTAGCATATGCCAAAGGAACCATCAATGATGATAATGGCCCTTAAGGTACACAATTACATTCTATTGAGTGTGAATAAATGAGTTGAATCTGAGCACTCATAGAATCATTTGATCGAAGGTCAGTGATGAAAACCTATTGGCGAAAGCGAGAAAACTTGCCATTGAGGTATGGAAGTCCCAAGGTACTGAAGGTTTCTAAACCATATTCCTAGATAATGTGTTGACGTCGATAAGAAGTGATACATTGCAGGAGGGCCTTGATGTATCCCTCATCAAAAACATGAAACAAGTACAAGGATTTGAAGTAGATTAGAATATAGAGTGATTTAGGACTGACTCAAGGATGGTTGATGTTGCAAAAATTGGTTGATGCGATAGAAATATTTCGGTTGGACTTCTCTTGAACATATTGATGATATGACAATTGTCTTGGCAACACTGACTCAAAATGAGGATCACAAACCAAAATATAACTTTGGAGAAAATTATGACCAACAAGAGACAAGTGGATTTTCCAATCTAACACGAGGAGTGAAAGAGTGTCGTGTTCAAGAGTGACTTGCTACCAAAAAATAATACAAATTTAATACAAGTCCCCTTCCCAATTTTCCCCCACCATTTCTGGCGAGTTCCTCTTTATTTTTACACAAGATTGAGGAGGATAGCATATGCTTGTAGTATAATCGCATCCTTTGGATGAGTCCTTCGGAGTATTTTTAATGAACCCTAAGAAGGAGTGGTTTGGTCCCATATGGGTCTTTCAATGTACATTTTACGAGTCCAAAGAAACTAAACTCATTTTTTTTTCATGTTTAGGGAGTTTGAAAAACACTTAAAGGAAACTCCAAGATTAACTTTTTCGTAAATTTAGTCTCCCAAGCCTGAAAAAGTGTGAAATCATACTTAGGAAAACTCTTCTAGTCATGATTAACTAGAGTATTATTTTTTCATAAATAATCATACTCAACCCAAAAAAGGGTTAAACTAATACTAAATAGATTCTCTTTCAAATTCTTTAACGAGTGTGAAAGGAAGCAAGTTAGCTCGGCAATATTTTCATATTTATAGGGTTTTTAAAAGAGCTTAAAGAAAATCACTATCATGTTTTTGTAATTTTTTTTTAACTTTTTGGAAAAACTATAAAAATGCATACTCAAATGCAACTTTATGTTTCAAAGATTGGACCTACAACCTGCACAATATATAACAAAATACAATTCATGCTCAACAATTATGTCAATCAATGAGGCACTATATAATAATGGTAAAAATGAAATAGAATATATAAAAGGAATGGTCCTTACTTGGTTAAAAATAGGCAAAAGTAATTCAGTTTTTACCATTGTGTGTTTTTACCTTTCCAATAGTGAGAAAAAACCCCCATTTGGTTGATTCTTCAGGCGATGATTGCGAGCGGATCTGTGGATGAAATCGACTCTCATTTTCTCCAGGTAATAGATCTCCCCCTCTTCTTTCATTTGATGGTCAAAATTTTCAATTTCAAGCTAGTTTTAGATGTGTTTGAGCTTCTTTCCAATCCCTAAAATGCACCTCCCAGGTGTCGCAGGCTACCCCTATTGAGGACTGCGACGCTTAAGAGTGTCTCAATCCAAATTTATCAAGAAGTGCAACAAAGTCGCACTGTGGGTAAAAATGGGGTGCGACACTGGTAGAGCTCAAAACTTTTCCTCATCTTAAGTTGTGAAGCTTGGAAATTTTGGATGTTGTCTGAAAAATAAGTTCTCTACTTGTTGTTTGCAGACTTTTGGCCAGGAAAAATGTTGGAAAGGGCGGAAAGTGAGAATGAAATGGAACATCAAATCGTAGGCAATGATCCAAACACCATGTTGGCCCTCCGAAGTTGTGGGTTGGAAAAAAAATTCCAGCTTCATGGCATGAGGACCCAAGTTTAACTATTGGAGTTCTTGGTAAAGATGTGGGAACCCGATGAGCAAGTATTCAAGGTCGAAGTTCATGATTTGTACTTGGAAACCAAGGACATTTATTTTTTGACTGGGCTCTCAAGACGAGGAGAGTGTGTGTATGTATATGGATTCAGGGGAGGCGGTGAAAAGACTAAGAATTATATCTCACAACATTGTGTTGTCGAAACAAGGAAAAGTAGTGGGAAAATTACCATAAAGAACGTTAGAGATCTTTTCTTAAGGACCGTTCTTTTCACCATCACTCGATTTGTCAGAAGTGAAACTCCTCATTTAGCCACCAACTCTCAAATGCAGTATGCAGTCGATTGCATGGCGCCTACAATGTTTAACTGGTGTGAAGGGATGTTTGAGAGCATGAAATATCAGCTAACCAAGTGTAAAATAGGTTGTTTGAAACAATTTGGTTACAGTTCAATTTTGGTATCCTTCTTCTTGGAGAGAGTTCCACTACTACATTTACAGATCATGGATTTAGACGAGGATGTCAATCCACAAAAGCCTCGAATGAAGAGGTGGGTGGATCTGATGATGTTCCATGGTGGCGGCCCTATAGTCTCCTATGACGATAAGTTATTCAAATTGATGAAGAAACAACTCATCATGGTCGAAGACTATGCATATACAGGGATGGATTTATTAGGATATCCATACATATTCCTTCCTGAGGGGTATCAGTGGAATGATTATGGTAAGAAGAAAACATTTTTTTGTTTTAAACTTTTAAAATTTTAATTTTTTTTGTTGTATTGAGATTAATTTGTTTTCATCATGCAGATATCGGGCCAAGCAGACCATATGGAACCTCGTCAATACAGAGGTGAGGCGAGCAGTATGAAATGGTTGTTGTTTATGATCGTGAAGTAGCAGAGGATCTCGAGGAGATAGAGCACAACCTCGAGGGGTTAACTTTGGGTATACCGAATATCCAAATTGATGATCTTCAATGGCAGTACCAGGAGCACACTGCAGGAGTATCTGGACACATAGTTTGTCTGCTCCAGCAAGTATCTCAGGCAGTAGTATGCTACCATGAGCATCATGATTAGGATATCTTTATTCATTTTGACGATCGACATGTATTGATATGAAATCCATAGGCTTGGTG
>JZKD02S0326249.1:8275-19424 GCA_000966675.3 Picea glauca
ATCATAAATGCCTTCTATCTACTAAGGACGAGAGCGGATCGCTCAAGGTCCATTTACAATTTACATATGTGCCTCCACTTGATGACTTCATTAATGTTTCAAGAAATTTTCAAAATTTGTGCTGGGCACTTTTCCAGCTGTCTTTTGTCTCCGCGCTGGCTCACTTGAGATGCTCCTGCATCAAAAACCATTCTCATTCACAGAGTAAATGCACAACCATGAACTCATAAATAACTCATCAAAATAGATAAACACTTACCTTTAAAAGAGATTTTGTGCAACCAACTGCCTTGGAAGAACGTTCCACCCAACCATAGACCCGTTGTTTCAAATCTCAACAACAAGTCAACCCATAACTGGGGGTAGGAATCCAAAAACAATGTGTGCTTCTAACAATCCTCTCATAGCTCAATATCACACAACCCACTGGTTTTCTCCTACAGTTATTCCAAATTTTCTCTGACTCTCTTCCTCGTGACCCGTGCAACCAAAAGAATGTGCCCCTTCACTCCTCTCGGTCCATTGGATGTCCCATTCATTTATTAGGGTATCTCTAGCTGAGGTAGCTAGGAATCTCTCTAATGGGAACTCAAGGGAACTCACTACTAGTAAAACAATAACAAACACTTGTTGATATCGTGCAACTCACCCAGGAGTTCACTCTTTAGGACTGACAACTTTGCTCTTCAATATCCAGATCCTAAATGCTCCAAAATCACGCCAACATGCTCCAACATTCACATAGCCTTGTTGTTCAATCTCCTAAGCTCTTCTCCCTTCTTCTCTTTTATGTTCCTCCTAACACGTAATGTGAAAAATTGTCTGTTACTAACCATATGAATTTCCTCTCTTTCACGAAGACAGTTGACTACTCACTTTGCCGAATGCGTTGGAAAATTGGTGTATATTGATGAACACCTAGTTTGGATAGTTGGTTGTCATTGATGTCAACATTTGGATAGTGATGTTGGAGATTGATGCCAACCCTTGGAGAAGTCCGACAGTGAAGTCTAGTAGCACAAAGGTATGGGTATGGGACCCAAGTTTGTTTGAGGTATAAAGGCATGAAGATCAATATATATGCAGGTAAGACTATCATGGATGGATAATACACATCATGTCATTTCTGGTGATATGTGGTAGATCACATAGTTCCTCGCGGTTAGGGAGATATGGCCTTGAGAAGTTGGAGAACCCTTTAGAGTAATCTAGAAGCCCCTAGAAAGTCAACAAGAAGTCAAAAGCTTCTAGAAAGTCACAAAGAAGATTCCCTAGTCAAAGTGGTTGTAAAATAAATGAATTAAATAATGAAGTGGTTGCAACAACAAGGGTAAAACAGTTATGTGTTGACTAATTAAGGAAAGTGGGTTAACCCTAAAAGATGGAGAAAGGGGTAAAACAATTACAAGGAAGCTTATAGAGAAAGGCACTTGGAGAAGTATAAATAACAGAGAAAGGGACTCCTATTAGAACCTACCTACCTATTGAACATTATTGAACATATATTTTGTGAAGTTTTATTTGCATGTATACATTGACAAATCTGAGAAAGCATAGGTCTAAGGCAACGAAGGTCTGAAGGAAAGAAAGTTTAGAAGTTGCAGAGAGTGAGATTGTTCCTGGGTTTATGAGGTTATCTACGAACCACAAGAACATAGAAGCACAACATTTGTGGGCCATAGTGCAAGAAAGTGCGGATACCCACGAGTTGTAGAAAGGGAAAGCACAGATCTATAGAAAGGGCAATGAGGAAGATACTTGTTCAAGGTTGCAGTATCCAAGGAGAGATTGGAGGTATGTTGGACTGAGATCTGAAGCATCAGGTCAGTTATAGAGTGTAAATGTATATTTATATGTTTATGAGGTTATATCTTAGTGATGTTGTGGAGCATGCTTGAGGAATGACTTTGTGAGGTTTGGTATATGCCCTCTTGGATGTTTGGTATCTATTGTAGTAAATGTTTTGAGGCGTATCTGTTGAAGAATATTATCGATGCATGTTTGAGTTTTATTGGTATATCTATTAGTGCATTGTGAGAAGCATTGGTAAATGGTCTCGGTATATGATTGGCTTGTGATTAGTACATGTTTGAGGGTTTTTGGTTGAGGTGTATTGTTGAAGTTATTGGTACAGTTTGAGGCTGCATAACAGGAAGGGTTTGATGCATTATTGATGAAAGGCTTTATGGTATGGTTAGTGTGATGTATTGATAGAAGCCCTTTGTTGGTTAGCTTGGAGTATGTTCTTGTGCATGTTTGATGCACTTGCTGTGGTATAGGTTTGTACTTGGTTGTGATTGCTACATGCTTTGCATAGGCATGTGTTGGCCCTTGACCAAGTTTTGGGAGATTCTTGGTCATATTGACCTATTTTGGGACTTCGACAGCCTGTCGAAGGAGGAGCACAAGACGAAGCAGAGATCACGGGATCTCAGCCCCTTTTTGGGTTTTTGGGAATATGTAACAGGAATGGGATGTCGACCCATATGTTTACCCATGTTTAGGCCTATTTTGTAATATATAAATAGATGCCTATGCTAGATAAAAAGGGGGAGAAGTTGAATGGTTCATCTATGTGATGTGAATGTAAGATAAGTGTGAATAGAGTCTGTAAGTGCTTTGTGCATGAATGTAAGAGACTTGTAGAGCTAAGTGCTGGTCCTTGTAGCAGATTGTGGAGGGGTTAGTGCTGTAACGCAAGGAAGAAGGATCCGGAGAGCTACACAGATCTTTTGTCCTATGCGAAGTAAGGGTTTTGATGGCTTTGTGCTCGTAACCGATTGACTGAAGACAATAAAGAAGAAGAGTTGGTGGACGTAGCCCCAAGGTGGGGGTGAACCATGTAAACATTGTCTTGTCTTGCTTTGTGCTTGTCTTAATATGTTTATGTCTTCTTTTGATAAGTGCTTTGAGATGATTAGATAGATCTGATTATGCTTAGTGCTAATGATGTATAAGAATGTTAGATCTGATCTATATGAATGTGGTGAGTGCTTGATCTGCTAGATATACCTCTCTGTTGATGCTAAGTGCTTAAGTACGTTATATCCGTGTGAATGTTGTGAAGCCTTGTTTTATCAACAAAGTGATTATTGATTGTATATTGAGGAACTGACGGTGCTAAGTGCTTTTTTAAGTATTATAATCACATATCTGTGTCCCAGCTAAGGTTGCAGACACCTGAGTCTTGCAACCACCCCTTCCTCTACCTCAGGTGAGACTTCATCTGCTTCGCAGATGTTGCCGAAAGGGCCGATAGTTAGGGCTTTGTTGGTGCATTGTTGTAGCGTTGAATCCTGGCCTTGCCCCTGTGCCAACAAATGGTTCTGTTGCCGGGACCTGAAACTGTGATTGTTGGGAACTGAGAAAGAAAAAGATATGTACAAAGATTCGACTTGAGATTATGAAAGCTCTGTGCGTAGATCTGTTCCCTAGTGCATAGTATTCTACTTGATTTATAAAGCTTTGTGCTAAAATAAAGAAGCCCGATCTGAATAAAAGAGGCCGGATCTGAAGGAAAGAAGCAAGATCTGGAAGCTTTGTTCTATAAGAAAGGTAAAAGTGAGAACGCCTGATTAAAAGAGGTAATATCTGCAAGCTCTGTGCTTTGATAAAGGTAAGAATAGTTAAAAGTTTTATATCTGGAGGCTTTGTGCTCTGTAGAAGTAAGATAAGTGGAAATTTTTGTTTCTAGAGTATGGATCAAGGTATGTTTAATAGAGTCTGTCCTAGTTTGAAAACTAGGGTATTAATAGATGAAAGAAGATTTGATATGAGTAGATCTGATAAGAATAGCGAATGATATGTTATACCTATGCATAGACAAAATGTTTAGACTAACAAATGGATGCAGGATCCTAGAAATAAATTTTTGCAGGTTAGCCACCACGATCCTAGCATGCAGTACATGAAAAGATGGGAATCATTTAAAAGAAAGAGAGGATTAACCCTCTGTTATAGTTGTAGAATACTGGGACATCTTGTGAAGGAATTCCCTGGGAGAAGACCTGGTTGTCTTTGTTGCAAAGCTATGAACCATGAAGTGTTGGATTGCCCTAGAATGATTGCTAAGCTTGAAAGTATAAACATAAGACAATAAAACCCTAAGACAGATCCATAAACTAAGGCTATAGCAGAACCCCAGAAAGAATCAGAGAAGGTATTGCTACAGATGAAAGAAACCTTGAATGACCACCGACATTTTAGATTATCAAAAATCTTTAAGGAAAAGGAATGCATTGAAGCAAGAATAGGAGACAAGGAAGAAGAAGAAGTCTTGGAGCAGAAGAAACAWGAGTTAAAATATTTCATGACCAGAAGGATCGYACACTTGATTGAATAACAKGAGAAYGGATCGAAKCTATWTAACGCTAGAAACCCATATGYCGAAGCTGSAAGAACATYAGAGGATCCACAAAAGATTAAAGTACCCATTCCMGACAAAGAAGAAGTATTATCTTGGAACCCYAGGGAAGAATCTCAACAACACGAAGTGAYTGAGACCACAGAAGATAARAATCAGAATGGAAAACGAACTACTGAGACGAAGCTCACTGGAAAGAAGGCTARRAAGGTTAGTAAGAAGAGAACTAAGTTTGAAAAGTTATAGAAGGTTCCAGAGGGAACTTCGCAGATAGAAAATTTGCAGAATGGGAGCTTTGTCGAGATATCAGAACATCSACACATGGCACTTCGCCATGGYGAGGCAATATAGTCRTTGAGACCRATATATCCATTCGACTGCCACTCCAAATGGGTCRGAAAACATTAATAGCTCAACACYAGACCGTTGGACTGCACCAYAAYGAACATAACAAGAGTTAAYGAGGCYTCATACCCRTTACAAGCKAAYYGTTKCYGAGTTGCCTATTTATCCCATCGCRCCATGCACAGAGAACACTTTTTCTAACCAAGAATTTGAGCCAGCAGACCAAGTGAATTGTATATAGTGATCATTTGTTGTTTATTCTAGTGCARTATCTGAGTTAATTGTGAACCCGATATTATTAATCCCRAGCGCGTATKTTCGACGACCTCACCACAGTTGAAGAATYAATAGCAKAAGTACTCYTCGACTTGATGACTGAAAGAGTCATGTYGGAGAGAGGATTGTCTATCRGTCTACAAGCATCATTGAYGAGAGGACTGCTGGCCTCTCCRTCCACTGCTCGAGTTRGACACTCACAGCCCGYAGATGAAAAGCGAACTAAACAYAGAGACAATCTCGTGAATGCTAAGCTGATTATGAGTATTTTACCCACCTACCTACCACCTCTAAGYKGTGCAATAAATCGAGACAGTGTGCCYAAAGACTTTGAGTACGAATTGGTCACTGCGTACCTCACGAAGGGGATACRCGTAGTTCGTKCATATYAAGAAAAGATAGCAGCATTGAAGTTTARCGACTTCAACCTTGRCGACATGAAGGTCTACAACATGCTTGCCCCACATAAATATCTGACCAAGACCAAGGGAAAKAATTCAAAGATAGTTCCCYAGTCATGRACCATGAACCTCGCAYAGTCCACACTRCTCAATGTCATGAAGATTCCTCACTTCGGAAGGCACCAAGAAGTGAATGCATGYGTCAAGATGTTGTTKTCCTATTACCATGGTAGATACTTGTGGTTAAACCGTCRTATCACARTGGATCCAAYRTTGATCAATYRGATCACAKGGCTAAGTATGCAAGGCCCTGACCCACATGATTTCTACCCCAGAAAARCCATGGAYCATGCTTTAGCTCAAAGGATAAAAGACACCTAYGATGATGTYGAGAAAGGCACACRAGGMTAAAAGGTAGCTTCTATCCAAAGYGACGCAGTGCACCTAGCCTGTCAATTGATYGCAGGAAAGTTAGTCCACAGGAACCGATCCACCCAAGTCACTGGTTTTGTAGTCGACCTCRCAGGGAAGTGCRCGGAGGGCCTACAAATGAATTAGGTGAAGTACCTYRTGWATCAGTTAGAACTRGACTRCAGRGAASTGTAAGATCAAGGAYATGAGTTCYACTTCAGTTGGCTTCTAATCCTGATTGTTTTCATCRCATGGGAGATGCCAGAAGGTGCRACCTTCCYRGACATCGAGCCCTTTGAACCTATGGCCGCGAAGTTCAACACACTGTGGTATTCCAGTGACATGAACAAGAAATGGCAGTCAAATGTCGTATTCCACACAAATTAAATCAGCTGAAGTTAGCTWTCYAGTYCGAACCTCACATCACRCCAAATACTCTCCACAGGTTTCAACATTTAATGAAATTCAGYGYGGACCACCATTTCATTTATATTACAGCGTGCRKTRATGAGCACAAGCAGTAAATTCAATCTTACTACAAGTTGMCAGAGGAGGACTTAGAAGAAATCACCAAGGACTRGTCGACAKACCTCCTCATTCCARCAAACCTTGCAGAGATATYCSATATAGACAGTCCAGAAACTGYGCAGRATACACCTRGAYCRAGCAAGAYGAAGAAGAYTGAAGAGGTYCATGATATAGATAGTACCTCRGCCAAGACTRMTTCCATCTCACCTRAKCAARGAGGTGATGGTAGAGAGATAGATGGCGYAGAAGTTGAACARAAGAAAGGCGAGGTYACACCACCTAGAGACGAGGAAGATCCCTAGAAGAAAAGGAAGGTTTCCCTGCCGAAACCTTCCTCCTGAAAGAAAGTGAAAGMAAYTATGACCAAAATGCAGACCATCCTCACCTTCAACAACTTCGATTTCATCATAAAATCCCTGAATGATGCTTCRTTRGAGATAGMAGAGAAGCAAGAAGCTAAGCAGAAGGAGKTGTTYCATCRGATTAAGCACGAGCTCCAAKGAGTGTAGCAGGCACTACAATCCATCRAYASAGTCTCCACTATGCCTCTGTCAACAGGAACATYAGAACTGGGAGATGAGCCAWCTCAACTCCATCGCATTGCTGATAYAGTCGAAGCTCGCCTTCGACGAGCTCAWGAAGAAACAATGCAATMTMCACAGGCTTTGGCACAAGTACAGGGAGACCTTGTAGAACAACGTAGTACTGCAGAAYGAGAAAATCTTGCTCTACAAGCRAAGTGGGATGAAGAAAAAGTACAACTGCAACAAAGCAAGGAACAATTGCTCRYAGAGTAACTTGAAGTAAAGGAAATGGTTCACAGAGCACTTCGCTCTGTGACAGTCGTAGAAGTAAAGACCGAAGASCGAGTTCCACAACAGTGGCACAACTTGAATAAGTAATCCAACAACTCYAGTAGAGCATAGCAGACTTGGAGCTCTGCACTATGCWYGAGACCYCTCAAGATGTAAGAGASMAAAGGGAAGTAACTGCYCRCARCACAGTTGACAKACTAAAAKCTCTTGCCTTTGAGTGCAAGCARCTGAGTAACCGCAGTGCCCAAACATATGAGAACCTCACCGAGAATCCARAGTTACATGCATTAGAGTCACAWCTCAAGGAAGMAAAGTAGCACATAGACACACTACAGGYGCAACTGAAGGCCTTGTTGACCATGGAAAGAATGAAGCGGTCTCAAGAGCAACGCACCGCCCAACAACAGATCCATACGATTCAAAGAAAAGTGATGGAATTTACTCAATGGCTTCAACCAGTGCAAGATAAGGCATTCCAATTATTCACAGAGGTTGAAAGCCGAGGAGCAGAGCTAGAACACATTGTCATCACAACAGAACAACGCCTAGAAGGGCTCGTGAATGACGCAATGATCTAGGAGTTCACTGAACAAGAGGCCGTTGCAAAAAAGTAGGTCGTAGCAGCTTGAGCCAAGCAAGTCAAAGCAGCAGAGATCATGGGATCTTAGCCCCTTTTTGGGTTTTTGGGAATATGTAACGGGAATGGGATGTTGGCCCATATGTTTACCCATTTTTAGGCCTATTTTGTAATATATAAATAGATGCCTATGCTAGATAGAAAGGGGGAGAAGTTGAATGGTTCATCTATGTGGTGTGAATGTAAGATAAGTGCGAATAGAGTCTGTAACTGCTTTGTGCATGACTGTAAGAGACTTGCAGAGCTAAGTGCTGGTCCTTGTAGCAAATTATGGAGGGCTTAGTGTTGTAACGCAAGGAAGAAGGATCTGGCGAGCTATGCAGATCTTTTGTCCTGTGTGAAGTAAGGGTTTTGATGGCTTTGTGCTCGTAACCGATTCACTGAAGACAATAAAAAATAAGAGTTGGTGGACGTAGCCCCAAGGTGGGGGTGAACCACGTAAACACTGTGTTGTATTTCTTTTTGCTTGTCTTAATATGTTTATGTCTTCTTTTGCTAAGTGCTTTGAGGTGATTAGATAGATATGCTTATGCTTAGTGCTAATGATGTATAAGAATGTTAGATCTGATCTATATGAATGTGTTGAGTGCTTGATCTGCTAGATCTACCTCTTTATTGATGCTAAGTTCTTAAGTATGTTATTTCAGTGTGAATGTTGTGAAGCCCTATTTTATCAGCGAAGTGATTATTGATTATATATTGAGGAACAAACGGTGCTAAGTGCTTTATTAAGTATTATAATCACAGATCTGTGTCCCAGCTAAGGTTGCAGACACCTGAGTCTTGCAACCACCCCTGCCTCTACCTCGGGTGAGACTTCATCTGCTTCGCAGGTGTTGACAAAAGGGACGGTAGTTAGGGCTTTGTTGGTGCGTTGTTGTAGCATTGAACCCTGGGTCTACCCTTGTGCCAACAACATGTGTGGGTGATGATTGTGAATTGTTATGAGTAGTTTTGTTTGATGCACATCCCAGTGATATTGTGCATATGGTTGATAGTGGTTTTGGTGATTGGATCTAGTTTGGTTGATGAGATTATTGGTACAGGTTGTTACAGGTTTCTGGTACTGGTTGACTTGACAGGGTTTACAATGATAGTTTGACAAAAGCATAGATAGTGACAGTGAGACTGGGTGAGTTTGTGGTAGTCTGCGAGTTGCAATGAGGATAGACGTAGACATCCACGAGTTGCAGTTAAGAAGGGTGTAGATACCCACGTGTTACAGTATAGACAATTCACATATATGAAGGAAATAATTGAAGAAGGCTAGTATAGTTTGTGACAGAGTGTTAATACAGTTTGACAATGATAGAGTGACAATGGCAGTGATTGATTTAGTGACAGTGACAGGTTGTTCACATTTGGAATTTATATTTCAGGGTGGTTGGACAGGGCAAGGAAAGGGGGTTGTAGCCTCCTTTTGGTTGAAGCCAAAGAATTAGGGAGTTGGAGCCTGAGAACTAGGTGGTTGTATCAACCTTACGGTTGTAACTAGAGAACCCAGAGGGTTGTAGCCTCCTTCTGGTTAGAGCCAGATAATTAGGGAGTTGGAGCTTCCTTCAGGTTAGAGCCTGAGAAGCTATGGGGTTGGAGCCTCCTTCTGGTTGGAGCTAGAGAATTGGAAGTTGGTGCTTTCTTGAATGTAATTCTTGACATATAAGAAAAATATTCCATGGTTTTATTCCGCATTGGGTTTCCACGTAAATATTGGTGTAATGTGTATTGTGTGGATGTCTTCATTATTGTTTATTATGCACTAATGGATGTTAATGTTTATGATACAATAATATATTGACGATGACCTGATGAAAATGGTTGAATAAGTGAATGGAATATAAACTGTGGTTAAAAAGTGGTATAATTGCTCATTACTGATTCACCCCCCCTTAAGTAATCCAACAATTGGTATCAGAGCGGGTTCCTTCAGGGAAACAATTTAATCACTAGAAGGTAGATAATGGAGTACAATATGAATGGATAACTAATGTTCAATGGTCATAAGTGTTTGAAGTATGAATTGTGGAGTTGCAGGCTGAATGTATTTTTACAGGCACAGGGATATGATGGTTGGCAATCAATTATTATAGGATATGATACTTCAAAAAGGGAAAAGGCTGCAGCTAAGAAGGAACTGAAATGAAACAACACAATTGCAATGGATTTCGTCATGGAAGGACTATGTGATTCAACAAAGGACAAAGTGGGTAAATGTTCATCAACTAAAGAACTTTGGGATAAGTTACATGATATCTACTCTTCACCCATCACAGAGTCAGAGAATGCAAAAGAAGATGGAGGTATAGAAAAAGAGGAAAGATGCTCATCATGTTAGATATATTCAGAAGAAGAAGAGTACGAAATCAACATAAGTATGTTTTTCTTCTTTAATTTTGAAAACAGAGGAAATCTTGAATTTGAATGATTGCATTTGAAAATTGAAAGTGATGAGATATTGAAAATACTAAGACAACTGAGAGGGGAGGGGGGTGAATCAGTTGTTACTGTGCTTAAACAATTTTTAATCTCTTCCAAGTGACCATCAATATTATACAACATATGAACAACATGAGTAATGAACACCAGTCACGCATAAGATATACACAGAGACAAATTTTCACGAGGAAACCCATAAAGGGAGAAAACCTCTTCTTCTTCGAATGATAGGCAGTCTTTTAAGTTCTATGCATCATCTATGTTTGAGAACCAACTCAAAGTGAGGCTACTACCTCTGTTTTACAAGCTCCAACTTGTTGAGAGCACCAACTGTTGTGGGGTTATTCTACCCTACGGACTAACAAGCTAGGGCTTAAACTTGCATGCAGATCATGACCCTTAAGAAATTACTTTTAACCTTCTACCCCAAACCTAAAACCCTTTTTCGCATGCAAACATGGAAAGAATCAACTAACATTTTTATCGACGGTCGGTGTAGATCCTCCGTTGAGCTTTATCCCCTTGGTTCTGCTGCTCCTTCCAAAAAAACGATCCTGCAATCAAGACAAAACTACGCATGCATGCTATTGATCTACTAGAGGGTTAGAGATTAAACATAAATCAAATAAAACATATAAGACTCATGTATTTGGGACAGGAAAAGTATCTTTTTATTAATCTCAATACAAATCAACTTACAATGATTATAGAGACCGACCACCGTTCCTCGATCCTGATCCTGGGCTCCTCCGATTCTTTGTCCTCCAATTGCTTTGCTTGAATTCTCCTAAAGCTTGAGGAAAGGCTAAAGGGTTGGGAGAAAACGGATTCGACAATTGGGCAGAGTTTCTTTGCTATGATTTTTCCTCCTTTGAATAGTACCCCTACCCCTTCTTTTATAGGCTAGAAGGAGCTAGGGTTTTAGGTGAACTCTCGGCCA
>JZKD02S0326260.1:0-19424 GCA_000966675.3 Picea glauca
TTTTTTTTTTTTTTTGCAATTACTTCAAACTAATGACCCAAAGACCTTTGCAAAATTTTCATATGACTGACCTTACCCTTAATGACTCAATTAGGAATGCTTTGGTGTTTCAAAGACCAAAGTACTACTTTGCAATTTTTTTGACAAATCTGTAACCCTAGCTATGAAAATAGTGGCACTAAAAGACTTCACAACAACTTTCTGATTAGGTATATGATGCTTCATTCAAATTCTACGTCTACATGGATTTCTCAAATTTTCCCTTTTTGCATTTTCTCCAGATTTGGAACTTTTAGCGAAAATGGCTATCTCCCAAATGAAGAAAAATGAGGAAAAATTTAGTTAGACAAAGTTTCCTAACTATATAAGGAGATCAAATGTCCAGTAAATAATTTTTTTTGGATTTATGTTCTGGGGCCCCTTTTCCTCCTTTAAATATCTAAACAATCTCTAAAGAGGCCCGAAATAGTGGATTTTTCCTTGTTTTGGAACCTCCACTCCAAACCCTTTGGAAGTTGTCCAAAATCCCAACTAGGTATCTTCATGTCTACCTTTCACACTCACTATAAAAATTTCATCAATAACAATGCCTATGTCAAAGAGTGCCACCTGTTCTTCAAAAACCTCTAATGTGCATTTTCAGGAGATTTGGAGCAGAATTGGCCATTGACACTCATTGACACATTTGTAGGCTTCCTTTCTATGTACACACTATTAAATTTGTTTTAACAATAGTTTTAAATTCATGAATGTAAACTATTAAATCATACATAGCAACATTCAAACATTAAATTCTAGAGTAATATGCAATAGTAAAACAAAACATTTATTCGTAATTAAACATAGTGATCAGATCACTTGTTTTTATAATGAAATTCCACCAATAGGATGTGTTTGAAGAATGTTCCTCTCATTTGTAGGCTTTGTTATTACATTTTTCTCAACAGTAGGCCACGCTCATGTTGGGGATATGAATCCACAAAGAGGTTTGGCTATCATGGTTGGACACTATTCTCACACAACTCAATGCCCATATTTCTAACTCCAACAACAATTCCAATCCACCAGCTCTCTTTCCCCTCAACTTGTACAATCTAAGGAATGGGATCCCATTCTATTCCATGAATTCCCTCGGGATATCCCACTTCCCTCCAGGAAATATCTGAGCTAGGGACTCTAGGAATTCTTAGTGATTCCAGGAGTTCTCATAGTAGCCTTCTCAAGGCTCTTGAATAGTGTCCTCAATAGGAAACTTACATATGAACACACAACCTATATTACAACATAAAAATCATCCCTCTCATGGTTTTTCTAATACACGGTAGGGATGGTGTGCACCTAGATCTCCCTTGCTATGAAAAAATTAGCATTGTATAAATTGTCCTCTCTTCTACTTGAATTTCCTTTTCCTCTTCCTCCATGATTGCTTGATTCTCACTCTTCCCCGAGATGATTTCTTGAATATCACACTTTCCCCTTGATTTCTTGTACTCAACCCATGCTATTGGTTGTATTCTACTCGTTGGGGGGTTGAATCAACCAAGGTTCATTAAGATTTACCAACAAAATCCTAAGGCATCGACATATTCAATCTTCATTTGAGGACCGAAGAAGGTCTCACCTGAGACACCATGAGAACCAAAAAGACCATTAGTGTAACAAACAAACCATAAAATGAACATCATCTAAGAGCGTTGTTGATGGGCCTATGTGAACTCTCATCAACTGGAAGGGAGAGTACAGTCCAAGGTTGTCAAAGTTAACCTAAGCCATTTAAAGAAACTCATGCTGACGAGTTTAACAACTCTGTTAGCTGATAAAGGGATCTAATCTAAACTGCAAAAATAAAATAATTAACTATTCATTAATGAAGATCTATTGTATACATTCACTACTCACATTATTTATATACAAATAAACAGGTGCAAGATTTACGAGAAACCTTAGAAACTAAGGTTGTAAAAGAGAACCAAATCTCAGGAAAAATGTAAATAGATCTAGAACATACTACCAATCTAATTTTAACCTCAAAACTAAAAGAGAAAATAAATGAATGTAAATGATAATGTTTTAGCTTAAATAAACAAAGTATTTAAGCTTAAATGTTAATCTACATTCACAAAAAGATATAAATCAAACAACAAAAAGAAAAAAATCACTAACTTATAATTGGCCAATATTAAAAGAGAACTTTTGGTTATGCCTTCCTGTATAAAACTGCTCTAGCAACCTGTCTGTTAAGAGAAGTATATGGAAGAAGGTTGTGAAATTCTAAGATTATGAAAGTTCCCGAAGAAAGTCACTTCAACTGACAATTTAAATTTTATTTATGATGCTGAAAGAACAATTTTAAATATGATCCTTTGTGAATATATGATAGACCATTGACAATAAAAAAGGAATTTCAATTGAACAATTAAGTCTTTGCAAATTCAAAGTATATGAATAAACTCAATATAATTCAATATTTGCATCAAAATGATACAATCACAAGGACCTAAACAATTTGGGACAATGAACTATTAAAAGTTGACATAATTAATATATAGATGATAACAATTAACAATGTATTGACAAAATAGACTAAATCTGAGTTTTAATCAATCCACGATTAATTACTCGAAGAATCTAAACTGCAATGAAAGATATTATAATGAAAACAAAACCATTAGATTGACATGACAAAATCAGTAAGTAACGTATAATTCCATATTCTTCAAAAAAAATCACTTGTCCATTTTCCCAGAATTTTTCACCATGTCCGGTTTCAAAACAAAATGAGTATTTAAACATAACAATGATCAACTCTCATATCCATAGGATAGAGGTAAATATTTTAAAAATAGAGAAGTTGGAAAATCAAATCCTAATCTAAGTTTATAATAGAAATGTTTGTAACAACTTATACAAAGTTTTTTATATCAACCAAAAATATATCACCAGCTGTTTTGAGATAGATTATGTTACTAATAAAAAAAAACACTCCATATTCTCCACTAGCTAGGCAGTGCATATGACATCCTTCAGTTTATTTTGAGACCTGAAATAAAAAAAATAAAAAAAAATTAATTAGAAATTAAATCAACTAAATTAAGACTCGCTACATAATCTATGATTTTGTAACTAGTCTAAAAACAATAAAAACAACTAATTCTAAATAAAACAAATTCAATAGAAATAAAACCATACATTTTGTTACCCAAATTAAGCATTAAAGAATGAAGATCCGTGCATTTCTTATCCAATAGTAATATTGACATTTGTTGATTTTTTAATGATAATATCTCCAGAGTTTCGGGGAGTTTTACTTGCCCGAGACATGCTTTACTATGTTTCAATCTTTAATTTCCTATTATCCCTTTCAAGTTCCCTATTTTGTCTCATTACCTGGTTTATGCGCATTTGAAAATATCGGACATCCACATAATACCTTTGATCCCATGCTAGGAAGTCACAACAACACTCAGGTTCCAAATTCAGGATTAATTGTTGTTGGTCTGCATCTGGGGGGTTTTCTTGCACAAGTTTTTCTTTCAAATAAGCTTGAATGCCTGATAACCCTTCATAATTTTGAAGGAAAGGAGGTAGATTTGAAACAAATTCATATTGAATGTGGTTGTCTTCTTCAAAGTCTTCACTTGTGTTTTCTGAAGAATCTCAATCTTCTATCGTTATCATCTGTATTGGGTTGTCCCTTTGTCTATGTTTATTTCTAATCATTCTAGACAGAATGCGACCAACCCTTTTATTTTTAAAATCAATTTCATAGACATCCTATAATCATCTTGTTCATTTACCCTGCTCCTTGGGTTTCTCATCGATCTTTGGATACATGGGATGTGTTTATTGATCAACATAACCCATTGGTTGGTTCCTCAATCAGTTGAGGTTTGTTTCTAAAGACCTTTATGGAACAAACCCTTTTCTTTTCCATGTCATTCATGCTACAGGTATTACATCCATTTGGTAATCGAGCGACATAATGGGATCATCATGAAGTTGGATCTCAATATGAACTTCCTGAGGAAAAGTATGAGGAGGAAAGGACTCATCAACGACCTGAGTTAAATTTATAGATAGGGTCATTATGTTGGGGTAAGAATTGATTTCTTACCAGAAATATTTCCCAGTTGTCCCCTATGCTAGTAATATGAAATTCAACTAAGGTATAAATGAGACCATGATGAAATAGACTCTTTTTAGGGTTTTGACTCAGTTGCTGGTAAAATTTAGACATTTTTTACAGACTCCTATGTAAATAGAAGGGTAGGTTTAAATGAAACCCCTGAAAAGTCATGAGTAATCGTATGTGGAAATAGAAAACAAGGTTGTAGCATCCCTCACAAGTAACAAATTGTGTAATTATTAACATGAGATTTTGTCATTTTCTATGAAAGAGTTCTATGGAATACCCTTAATGTGGTATCGTGAACGCTTTGATGCCAACATAGAATGCCACATGATATTGTTAACTTTCATGTTTTTGAACCATTTATCCCCTAACTGAGGAAGAATCATGGCTCGAGCAATAAATTCCTCATTAACCTCCAACTGGACATCACCAACCTTAACCTCGGTACCATTGGAATTCTTGGCAAATGCTCTAACCACTTCGATGTTAAATCCCTTAAATGACTCTACAAAACCTAACCAACCGACCAGGGAGATCCTATCAGTTGCATCATCATGATTTAGCAACATTTTCAACCTATTTGGCTCTATTCTCACTACAGGAGCCATAATTTTTTGGGAAGGGTTAGCAACGAAGGAAGACCAAAAAACAGACAGGTAGATTTTGTGAAGGTGAGAACACTGTAGATGCAACAAGCTAAACCCATAAGTAAAGAAGGAGGTTGGACTGAAATACATGATAAAAAACAAAAAATGGAGGAGCTGAGGATGTCCTCAAACCATCCATCAATTGAAATCTTGATTACCCCCCATAGAATAAAGGACAAAAGGGTTTGAAACATAGAGACTCATGTAATCCTCACGGCCTGCCACAAACCACTAACTGAAATTCAAGGACATTATCATGGTAAAAGGTAATGATTTTTAAGACAACCAAAAGGTCGGGCTGAGGTATAGGAATATCATTGAAGACCATGGTGCGATATGAGATTGGAAAGGTCAATATATATGTTGGAATTTTAGAGAGGGATAGGTTTTATAAAAACCATGTTCCATTAGTTTGTCTTAGTTTTCAACAAATTTTAGTCTAGGATTGACCCTCATTATAAGTTTAAGAAGTTTATTTAAATAGATCTCATACAATTACTTTCGAATTGAAGTTTAGCTTTTAGGAAATGAATTATACTTAGGTTCTTGAACCTTCAAACAAAAAAACTCCAAAAAACCTTTTTTCTGTACATCATATTAGGGAGGACAAAATGATAGTTTTTGATCCATGTAAGGGGATACTGTCGACAGAGTTTGACCAACGATTTGCTCGAAAAGAGACTTTAATTTTATGCTTTGCTGTCATGAAATTAAAGAGGGAAAACAATCATTAAGTCACACAAAAACACACTCTCATTAAAAGGATAAGGAAGAATTTAAGCAAAACTGACCAGCATTAAAACAACACACTTTTACAAAAAATCTGCCAATCTCACGAATACACATACTTAGAAGTGAGTTAAAGACGATAATGTATTTCAAACGACAATGAAAAACAAGGTGCTAGTTGGGCAGCCAACATATGGTGACTCACTGGGCGAAGCATTTATATTTGTTATGGTAAGTCTTCATTTCAGGAAGAAGAAGAATAAGACTTGGAGAATAATTCAAGCTACCTTGAATAAGTTCATTTTCAGACTCATACAATATTAGGATAAGCTCAGTGGTCATAAAATATTACCATAATCCATAAACAAAAAAATAAATTGATTTGTAGGAGATTGTAACCAGAAAGAACGTTTTAATCAAAGAGTCATGATATTTTTGAAAATGACTTCAATACCATTGGTAGAGCCACTGTTGCTAGCAAGCATCCATATACTCAACAAGGATGCCATTTAAACCACTCAAATGATTCAATCCCATCCAATAGTTGTGTTCACATGATGTAGGCTTCCATGGAAAGTTGATTTATAACATGCATCTGCTACCTCTCAACTTAACATTGCTTCGCTGCCAACATGCTTGTTCAGTACCTCGATGACATTGGCTTATTATCATGTGTGCATTTACCCAGTTCCAGGGAGCCCGTTCAGTACCTTGGCAGGTTTACACACATTTCCCACACATAAGTGCTTTTAACCCTCTTATGCCACCTTTTTAATAATACAATTTTATATTTTCTAATGACAATTGAGTGGAGGTTAATTGCAAGACAGGTGTATCGTTCATCATAATTTTTATTTTCTTTCTAAACTAGAAGGTTTCATCATGGTTTAAAGATGTTATATTTCAGTTAGGAAATCATCTAGAGGATGGGGAAGCACTTAAAAGTAATTCCTTAAGAATATGGACGGCGTAAAAAGTCTAAAGGTCATCTTAATCATCAAAGGTTAAACGTGTCTTCGGGTTTAATTCTCTAACAAAGATGATTTGAGTAACAATCATTTTGTAAATCAACTATCTGAGTTGTATCTTAATATCAGGACCTCTTTGAACTAATTCAGCTTACTTAAAAAAAAAAACACAAGTCTTGAAAAGAATGATTCCTTTCAACAATTACTCTTGGATTAACAACATGATGGTTCATAAAGACAACCAAAATAAAAATTTCAATCAAAGCAATAAAATAAAACAAAAACACACAACACACCATATATTTACAAAATGTTCGATCTCAGTTTGGTCAAGCAAAGTATTTTTTGAGGACTTGGCCATTCACCAGAAAAGTGTTTGGTTGTCCTTCTAAGGTTTGTAGACAAAAAGAGCTAGGACCAAGTTTTTCAGTGATTATAAAAGGTCCTAACCATAAATTTTGGAATTTTGAATGTTTCCCTTTTTCCTCATGTGCTTTATCCCACCTAAGAACTAGATTTCCTACATAGAAATTTCGATCAGTGGAACAACTTTCGTCGAACCATCGTTTAACCATTTGCTGGTGTTGATCCATTTTTCATTTATCTTGTGTCCTAGTTTCTTGTAATTTAGGCAAAGTAATTGTTCGACTTTCTAATGTTGGACACTCTTCTTCCTGGACCTTTTTAGCTACCTGCAATGATGGTAGAAATACATTGGGAGGTAGGATAGCTTATTTTCCATATACAAGAAAGAACGAGGAATTTTTAATGGTTGTTTTGGGTGTAACCCTATCATCCCACAGTGCGTATTACAAAGTGGTATGCCAATTTGTATGATTTTATGATACTATTCTTTTAAGGGTTTTAATTAAGCTCTTATTGGTTGATTCATCCATTCCATTACCTTGAGGGTAATAGCTAGAAGAATGTTTCAATTTAATTCCTTTTTTCATAGAAAAATAATTCAAATCCATCAAAGAAAAATAATATTCATTGTGAAACACCAAAGATCCTGGCATTCCAAAGCGTGAAATAATATGAGTTTCAAGGAATGAAATCACCTGATTAGTGTTGACTACTCTTAGAGGTATGAATTTAGACCACCTCGTGAAGTAACCTGTTACTATAAGGATGTATTTATGCTGGAGGGAGGAGACAAGATTTATTGGCTCTATGACGCAAGGCTCCATTGCTGAAATGGTTGATCAACTGTCACTGGCTACAAAGGGAAAGCATGTTTCTTGACTTTTCCAACAACATGTTGTCATGTATCACACTTGCGAGCCATATCATGAGAATATCTAAAAAACGTAGGCCAATAATATCCATCCCTGAGGACTTTATGAGAAGTTGTTTCACCACTGAAATGACCTCTTGCATTGCCAGAATGTAATTCATTTAGAAAATTTTCAGATTCATCCTTTTCTAAGCAATGCAACAATACTCCATCAATTTTTTTTCTAAAAAGGACATCATTAATCATTTGAAAGGGAGCAGATCTAAGTCTCAATGCCAAATAAAATTTAATGTCAGAATACCAAGAATCCGACGTGGTTTGTGCACAAAATATTTGGTTTTCATGGGGCAGTGTTTCATTTAATAAAACAAAGTCATCATTAGGTGGATTTACTGAATCAACCACTAATTTGCAAATACCTTGACCTCTAACAATCTGGGTTGGTTTAATCTTGAGATCATATTCTGGAATGGAGGTCATCCAGTGAGCCCTCTTCTCCCAAAGCTCTTTCTAAACCAATAGATTTCTTACTACAAGATACAGGACGATGACTTTAATTCTATATTTCAATAGATAGATTCTAAAGTGCTTTATTTCTTTAAACATAGAAAACTATTGTTGATCCGCTACTGGATAGTTTAATTCTTCTCCTTTAAATCTAGAACTCATGAATGAAATGGGGATTTCATTGTTATGATCATTTTTTTGGGTAAGTACTGCATCGTATGATCTATCTGATGTGAAAGTGTAGAGGGTAAAGTCTTTGGAAAAATTAGGACTCATTAAGGATGAAGGATATGCTATAGCTTTTCTGATGGCATTAAAGGTCTGGTTTTCCTGTGACCCAAATTTAAAAACATTGTCCTTTTTTATCATATTTTGTAGGGGTCTAACCATATCATAAAAACTAGGAACAAAATGCCTAACAAAGTTTATTTTTCCAAAAAAAGGCTGCATAACATTTTTGGATGATGGAGGAGGAAGATTAGCTATGGATTGCATTCATTCAGGGTCTATCATCATTCCTTTTTTATAGACACTATAAAACCAAGTAACTTTGCCCCGATCAACAACAAAAAATGATTTCTTTGGATTTAAGGAAATGCCATACTTAGGTGAGATAAATGTTTTTTGTTTTGTTTTTTTGAAAAGATGATTACATCATCCAAATAAACAACCATTGACTGATTTATAAGCCCAGGAAAAGAAATATCCATGGCCCTTTGGAAAGTGGCACCGACGTTAATTAATCCAAAAGGAATTTTACGATAAGCATAAGTGCCCAAAGGGGTATAGAATGTAGTTTTAAGCTGATCTGATGGAGACATCAGGACCTGGTTTTATCCTGAAAAACCATCCAATAAGGATAGTGTCTCAACACTAGACACCTGTTGTAGGATCTGTTCCATAGGTGGAACAGGATAATTATCTTTGTGAGAGGCTTGGTTTAAGTTGTGGAAATCAACACAAAGTCATATTTCCCCATTCTTCTTCCTTACCAGGACTAGATTGGTAACCCATTGGGTATGTAGGATAGGAAAAATGATCTTAGCTATTAACGACTTGTTCAATTCTTTTTTGACTCTCAGTTCTAATTTTGGGTGCATATTCCCTTGTTTCTGCTAGAACTGTTGGGCTTGAGGTTTCATGGGAATTACATGTTGTATTATGTTTGTATCGAACATTTTTAAATCCTCATAAGTCTAAGCGAGCACATATTTGAATATTATAATAAATGATGAATTTTCTTGTTGTGTGCACCCTGTGCCTAGATTAATGTTTCGGGGCTGATCATGTGTTCCTAAATTTACAGTTTCATATTGCAACGATGAACTATTCATTTTACAATTAACCACTCCCTTAAATTTGTCATGTAAATCATAAAATAATTACCATGTAAGACGAACTCTTAGCTGATCGTGGACCAGATATTACCGTAAAATTGTGGAGATTTTCTTCGTGAGTGTTTTCATTAATTACAAAACCTTGGAAAGTGTCTTCCATATATAAGAAGTTTATGAATTGTTGATCGTCGTCAAACACACACCAACTTGTGATGTTACCCAGAATTGACGGCCTGCATATCAATTAAAAAATAAATGAATTACAAGAGAAACCTTCAATAGAAAATAATATTAATACTACATTTGCCAATAAATCTGCTTCATAATTGCTAGATCTAGGAATAGAACTAATGTTAAAAGAAAGAAATTTACTAATCAAGTTCCATACCTTGATCTGGTAGTTTTTAAGATGAGAAGATAGACAGTGAATGACATTTTTTACCTGCTTGACCACAATTTCATAATCGTTGAATACAACTAAACATTGGATTTCAAGGTCAATAACTTTCTTGAGTCCCTGCAGGAGAGGTTCATATTCTACTATCTTATTTGTGCAATCGAATTCTAATCTTCAACCAATGAAAATATTGTTACCTTTAGGGTCTATCAAAAGATAACTGACACTTGCTCCTTCACGTTATTTAGACCCATCAAAGTACAAAGACCAAATTTCATCATTCCCATTTCAGATTGTTGATTTAGGTCTGAAATAGAAGATGTTTCAACTACAAAATTCCCAAAATAAGTGTTTATACCTTGATTTTCTAATGCATTCTCACTTAGAATGAAAGGTTTGTTTGGATCATTCAAATTTGTAACTGTATATTTTAAATAATGTTCCATGTTGACCCTAATTTTATTAGGCCAACCATCGAGTGGAAACCATAGGTGAGACCAATCTGTAGCAAAATAACCATTAAGTTGTTGAGACCAATCCCTGCTTAAAAACATGCCATACACCTCTGGAATATCCACTATCACTATGTCGATGACATGTTGTACTTTCAGATTGGATGAAAACCTTATCAAAACATCTTTAAGCTCCCCAACCATCATAACATTAGTTCTATCAAGATGAATGATTTTTATATCAGACAGTTTGAATTTAGCATTGGTTTTTTGACAAACTGATAGAGGCATCACATTTGATAAATCCCCAGAGTCCACCATACAATTATGTACATTTCTATTAAATATTTTGAATGTTAATATAAAAGGTGGCACGTTAGACCTCTTACGTGGTGTGGAAGAAGGATTCAGAGGTTTATGATTTTTACTTGTTGTTCCCAAGGATATTTTGTCAAGGTTTGCTACACTTTTATCTNAGAGAAGTTGGAAAATCAAATCCTAATCTAAGTTTATAATAGAAATGTTTGTAACAACTTATACAAAGTTTGTTATATCAACCAAAAATATATCACCAGCTATTTTGAGATAGATTATGTTACTAATAATAAAAAAAAACACTCCATGTTCTTAGCGCATATGGCATCCTTCAGTTTATTTTGAGACCTGAAATAAAAAAAATAAAAAAAAAAATAATTAGAAATTATATCAACTAAATTAAGACTCGCTACATAATCTATGATTTTGTAACTAGTCTAAAAACAATAAAAACAACTAATTCTGAATAAAACAAATTCAATAGAAATAAAACCATACATTTTGTTACCCAAATTAAGCATTCAAGAATGAAGATCCGTGCATTTCTTATCTAATAGTAATATTGACATTTGTTGATTTTTTAATTATAATATCTCCAGAGTTTATGGGAGTTTTACTTGCTCGAGACATGCTTTACTATGTTTCAATCTTTAATTTCCTATTATCCCTCTCAAGTTCCCTATTTTGTCTCATTACCTGGTTTAGGCGCATTTGAAAATATCGGACATCCACATAATACCTTTGATCCCATGCTAGGAAGTCACAACAACACTCAGGTTCCAAATTCGGGATTAATTGTTGTTGGTCTGCATCTGGGGGGTTTTCTTGCACAAGTTTTTCTTTCAAATAAGCTTGAATGCCTGAGAACCCTTCATAATTTTGAAGGAAAGGAGGTAGATTTGAAACAAATTCATATTGAATGTGGTTGTCTTCTTCACAGTCTTCACTTGTGTTTTCTGAAGAATCTCAATCTTCTATCGTTATCATCTGTATTGAGTTGTCCCTTTGTCTATGTTTATTTCTAATCATTCTAGACAGAATGCGACCAACCCTTTTATTTTTAAAATCAATTTCATAGACATCCTATAATCATCTTGTTCATTTACCCTACTTCTTGGGTTTCTCATCGATCTTTGGATACATGGGATGTGTTTGTTGATCAACATAACCCATTGGTTTGTTCCTCAATCATTTGAGGTTTGTTTCTAAAGACCTTTATGGAACAAACCCTTTTCTTTTCCATGTCATTCATGCTACAGGTATTACATCCATTTGGTAATCGAGCGACATAATGGGATCATCATGAAGTTGGATCTCAATATGAACTTCCTGAGGAAAAGTATGAGGAGGAAAGGACTCATCAACGACCTGAGTTAAATTTATAGATAGGGTCATTATGTTGGGGTAAGAATTGATTTCTTACCAAAAATATTTCCCAGTTGTCCCCTATGCTAGTAATATGAAATTCAACTAAGGTACAAATGAGACCATGATGAAATAGACTATTTTTAGGGTTTTGACTCAGTTGCTGGTAAAATTTAGACATTTTTTGCAGACTCCTATGTAAATAGAAGGGTAGGTTTAAATGAAACCCCTGAAAATTCATGAGTAATCGTATGTGGAAATAGAAAACAAGGCTGTAGCGTCCCTCACAAGTAACAAATTGTTTAATTATTAACATGAGATTGTGTTATTTTCTATGAAAGAGTTCTATGGAATACCCTTAATGTGGTATCGTGAACGCTTTGATGCCAACATAGAATGCCACAGGATATTGTTAACTTTCATGTTTTTGAACCATTTATCCCCTAACCGAGGAAGAATCATGGCCTGAGCAATAAATTCCTCATTAACCTCCAACTGGACATCACCAACCTTAACCTCGGTACCATTGGAATTCTTGGCAAATGCTCTAGCCACTTCGATGTTAAATCCCTTAAATGACTCTACAAAACCTAACCAACCGACCAGGGAGATCCTATCAGTTGCATCATCATGATTTAGCAACATTTTCAACCTATTTGGCTCTATTCTCACTACAGGAGCCATAATTTTTTGGGAAGGGTTAGCAACGAAGGAAGACCAAAAAACAGACAGGTAGATTTTGTGAAGGTGAGAACACTGTAGATGCAACAAGCTAAACCCATAAGTAAAGAAGGAGGTTGGACTGAAATACATGATAAAAAACAAAAAATGGAGGAGCTGAGGATGTCCTCAAACCATCCATCAATTGAAATCTTGATTACCCCCCATAGAATAAAGGACAAAAGGGTTTGAAACATAGAGACTCATGTAATCCTCACGGCCTGCCACAAACCACTAACTGAAATTCAAGGACATTATCATGGTAAAAGGTAATGATTTTTAAGACAACCAAAAGGTCGGGCTGAGGTATAGGAATATCATTGAAGACCATGGTGCGATATGAGATTGGAAAGGTCAATATATATGTTGGAATTTTAGAGAGGGATAGGTTTTATAAAAACCATGTTCCATTAGTTTGTCTTAGTTTTCAACAAATTTTAGTCTAGGATTGACCCTCATTATAAGTTTAAGAAGTTTATTTAAATAGATCTCATACAATTACTTTCGAATTGAAGTTTAGCTTTTAGGAAATGAATTATACTTAGGTTCTTGAACCTTCAAACAAAAAAACTCCAAAAAACCTTTTTTCTGTACATCATATTAGGGAGGACAAAATGATAGTTTTTGATCCATGTAAGGGGATACTGTCGACAGAGTTTGACCAACGATTTGCTCGAAAAGAGACTTTAATTTTATGCTTTGCTGTCATGAAATTAAAGAGGGAAAACAATCATTAAGTCACACAAAAACACACTCTCATTAAAAGGATAAGGAAGAATTTAAGCAAAACTGACCAGCATTAAAACAACACACTTTTACAAAAAATCTGCCAATCTCACGAATACACATACTTAGAAGTGAGTTAAAGACGATAATGTATTTCAAACGACAATGAAAAACAAGGTGCTAGTTGGGCAGCCAACATATGGTGACTCACTGGGCGAAGCATTTATATTTGTTATGGTAAGTCTTCATTTCAGGAAGAAGAAGAATAAGACTTGGAGAATAATTCAAGCTACCTTGAATAAGTTCATTTTCAGACTCATACAATATTAGGATAAGCTCAGTGGTCATAAAATATTACCATAATCCATAAACAAAAAAATAAATTGATTTGTAGGAGATTGTAACCAGAAAGAACGTTTTAATCAAAGAGTCATGATATTTTTGAAAATGACTTCAATACCATTGGTAGAGCCACTGTTGCTAGCAAGCATCCATATACTCAACAAGGATGCCATTTAAACCACTCAAATGATTCAATCCCATCCAATAGTTGTGTTCACATGATGTAGGCTTCCATGGAAAGTTGATTTATAACATGCATCTGCTACCTCTCAACTTAACATTGCTTCGCTGCCAACATGCTTGTTCAGTACCTCGATGACATTGGCTTATTATCATGTGTGCATTTACCCAGTTCCAGGGAGCCCGTTCAGTACCTTGGCAGGTTTACACACATTTCCCACACATAAGTGCTTTTAACCCTCTTATGCCACCTTTTTAATAATACAATTTTATATTTTCTAATGACAATTGAGTGGAGGTTAATTGCAAGACAGGTGTATCGTTCATCATAATTTTTATTTTCTTTCTAAACTAGAAGGTTTCATCATGGTTTAAAGATGTTATATTTCAGTTAGGAAATCATCTAGAGGATGGGGAAGCACTTAAAAGTAATTCCTTAAGAATATGGACGGCGTAAAAAGTCTAAAGGTCATCTTAATCATCAAAGGTTAAACGTGTCTTCGGGTTTAATTCTCTAACAAAGATGATTTGAGTAACAATCATTTTGTAAATCAACTATCTGAGTTGTATCTTAATATCAGGACCTCTTTGAACTAATTCAGCTTACTTAAAAAAAAAAACACAAGTCTTGAAAAGAATGATTCCTTTCAACAATTACTCTTGGATTAACAACATGATGGTTCATAAAGACAACCAAAATAAAAATTTCAATCAAAGCAATAAAATAAAACAAAAACACACAACACACCATATATTTACAAAATGTTCGATCTCAGTTTGGTCAAGCAAAGTATTTTTTGAGGACTTGGCCATTCACCAGAAAAGTGTTTGGTTGTCCTTCTAAGGTTTGTAGACAAAAAGAGCTAGGACCAAGTTTTTCAGTGATTATAAAAGGTCCTAACCATAAATTTTGGAATTTTGAATGTTTCCCTTTTTCCTCATGTGCTTTATCCCACCTAAGAACTAGATTTCCTACATAGAAATTTCGATCAGTGGAACAACTTTCGTCGAACCATCGTTTAACCATTTGCTGGTGTTGATCCATTTTTCATTTATCTTGTGTCCTAGTTTCTTGTAATTTAGGCAAAGTAATTGTTCGACTTTCTAATGTTGGACACTCTTCTTCCTGGACCTTTTTAGCTACCTGCAATGATGGTAGAAATACATTGGGAGGTAGGATAGCTTATTTTCCATATACAAGAAAGAACGAGGAATTTTTAATGGTTGTTTTGGGTGTAACCCTATCATCCCACAGTGCGTATTACAAAGTGGTATGCCAATTTGTATGATTTTATGATACTATTCTTTTAAGGGTTTTAATTAAGCTCTTATTGGTTGATTCATCCATTCCATTACCTTGAGGGTAATAGCTAGAAGAATGTTTCAATTTAATTCCTTTTTTCATAGAAAAATAATTCAAATCCATCAAAGAAAAATAATATTCATTGTGAAACACCAAAGATCCTGGCATTCCAAAGCGTGAAATAATATGAGTTTCAAGGAATGAAATCACCTGATTAGTGTTGACTACTCTTAGAGGTATGAATTTAGACCACCTCGTGAAGTAACCTGTTACTATAAGGATGTATTTATGCTGGAGGGAGGAGACAAGATTTATTGGCTCTATGACGCAAGGCTCCATTGCTGAAATGGTTGATCAACTGTCACTGGCTACAAAGGGAAAGCATGTTTCTTGACTTTTCCAACAACATGTTGTCATGTATCACACTTGCGAGCCATATCATGAGAATATCTAAAAAACGTAGGCCAATAATATCCATCCCTGAGGACTTTATGAGAAGTTGTTTCACCACTGAAATGACCTCTTGCATTGCCAGAATGTAATTCATTTAGAAAATTTTCAGATTCATCCTTTTCTAAGCAATGCAACAATACTCCATCAATTTTTTTTCTAAAAAGGACATCATTAATCATTTGAAAGGGAGCAGATCTAAGTCTCAATGCCAAATAAAATTTAATGTCAGAATACCAAGAATCCGACGTGGTTTGTGCACAAAATATTTGGTTTTCATGGGGCAGTGTTTCATTTAATAAAACAAAGTCATCATTAGGTGGATTTACTGAATCAACCACTAATTTGCAAATACCTTGACCTCTAACAATCTGGGTTGGTTTAATCTTGAGATCATATTCTGGAATGGAGGTCATCCAGTGAGCCCTCTTCTCCCAAAGCTCTTTCTAAACCAATAGATTTCTTACTACAAGATACAGGACGATGACTTTAATTCTATATTTCAATAGATAGATTCTAAAGTGCTTTATTTCTTTAAACATAGAAAACTATTGTTGATCCGCTACTGGATAGTTTAATTCTTCTCCTTTAAATCTAGAACTCATGAATGAAATGGGGATTTCATTGTTATGATCATTTTTTTGGGTAAGTACTGCATCGTATGATCTATCTGATGTGAAAGTGTAGAGGGTAAAGTCTTTGGAAAAATTAGGACTCATTAAGGATGAAGGATATGCTATAGCTTTTCTGATGGCATTAAAGGTCTGGTTTTCCTGTGACCCAAATTTAAAAACATTGTCCTTTTTTATCATATTTTGTAGGGGTCTAACCATATCATAAAAACTAGGAACAAAATGCCTAACAAAGTTTATTTTTCCAAAAAAAGGCTGCATAACATTTTTGGATGATGGAGGAGGAAGATTAGCTATGGATTGCATTCATTCAGGGTCTATCATCATTCCTTTTTTATAGACACTATAAAACCAAGTAACTTTGCCCCGATCAACAACAAAAAATGATTTCTTTGGATTTAAGGAAATGCCATACTTAGGTGAGATAAATGTTTTTTGTTTTGTTTTTTTGAAAAGATGATTACATCATCCAAATAAACAACCATTGACTGATTTATAAGCCCAGGAAAAGAAATATCCATGGCCCTTTGGAAAGTGGCACCGACGTTAATTAATCCAAAAGGAATTTTACGATAAGCATAAGTGCCCAAAGGGGTATAGAATGTAGTTTTAAGCTGATCTGATGGAGACATCAGGACCTGGTTTTATCCTGAAAAACCATCCAATAAGGATAGTGTCTCAACACTAGACACCTGTTGTAGGATCTGTTCCATAGGTGGAACAGGATAATTATCTTTGTGAGAGGCTTGGTTTAAGTTGTGGAAATCAACACAAAGTCATATTTCCCCATTCTTCTTCCTTACCAGGACTAGATTGGTAACCCATTGGGTATGTAGGATAGGAAAAATGATCTTAGCTATTAACGACTTGTTCAATTCTTTTTTGACTCTCAGTTCTAATTTTGGGTGCATATTCCCTTGTTTCTGCTAGAACTGTTGGGCTTGAGGTTTCATGGGAATTACATGTTGTATTATGTTTGTATCGAACATTTTTAAATCCTCATAAGTCTAAGCGAGCACATATTTGAATATTATAATAAATGATGAATTTTCTTGTTGTGTGCACCCTGTGCCTAGATTAATGTTTCGGGGCTGATCATGTGTTCCTAAATTTACAGTTTCATATTGCAACGATGAACTATTCATTTTACAATTAACCACTCCCTTAAATTTGTCATGTAAATCATAAAATAATTACCATGTAAGACGAACTCTTAGCTGATCGTGGACCAGATATTACCGTAAAATTGTGGAGATTTTCTTCGTGAGTGTTTTCATTAATTACAAAACCTTGGAAAGTGTCTTCCATATATAAGAAGTTTATGAATTGTTGATCGTCGTCAAACACACACCAACTTGTGATGTTACCCAGAATTGACGGCCTGCATATCAATTAAAAAATAAATGAATTACAAGAGAAACCTTCAATAGAAAATAATATTAATACTACATTTGCCAATAAATCTGCTTCATAATTGCTAGATCTAGGAATAGAACTAATGTTAAAAGAAAGAAATTTACTAATCAAGTTCCATACCTTGATCTGGTAGTTTTTAAGATGAGAAGATAGACAGTGAATGACATTTTTTACCTGCTTGACCACAATTTCATAATCGTTGAATACAACTAAACATTGGATTTCAAGGTCAATAACTTTCTTGAGTCCCTGCAGGAGAGGTTCATATTCTACTATCTTATTTGTGCAATCGAATTCTAATCTTCAACCAATGAAAATATTGTTACCTTTAGGGTCTATCAAAAGATAACTGACACTTGCTCCTTCACGTTATTTAGACCCATCAAAGTACAAAGACCAAATTTCATCATTCCCATTTCAGATTGTTGATTTAGGTCTGAAATAGAAGATGTTTCAACTACAAAATTCCCAAAATAAGTGTTTATACCTTGATTTTCTAATGCATTCTCACTTAGAATGAAAGGTTTGTTTGGATCATTCAAATTTGTAACTGTATATTTTAAATAATGTTCCATGTTGACCCTAATTTTATTAGGCCAACCATCGAGTGGAAACCATAGGTGAGACCAATCTGTAGCAAAATAACCATTAAGTTGTTGAGACCAATCCCTGCTTAAAAACATGCCATACACCTCTGGAATATCCACTATCACTATGTCGATGACATGTTGTACTTTCAGATTGGATGAAAACCTTATCAAAACATCTTTAAGCTCCCCAACCATCATAACATTAGTTCTATCAAGATGAATGATTTTTATATCAGACAGTTTGAATTTAGCATTGGTTTTTTGACAAACTGATAGAGGCATCACATTTGATAAATCCCCAGAGTCCACCATACAATTATGTACATTTCTATTAAATATTTTGAATGTTAATATAAAAGGTGGCACGTTAGACCTCTTACGTGGTGTGGAAGAAGGATTCAGAGGTTTATGATTTTTACTTGTTGTTCCCAAGGATATTTTGTCAAGGTTTGCTACACTTTTATCTGGAGCATCCTTCTTCTTATTGATTTTTTCAACTACACTTTTATCTGGAGCATCCTTCTTCTTATTGTTGTTTTCAATTACACTTTTGTCTTGAGCATCCTTCTTCTTATTATTTTTATTTTCATCTATACTTTGTGACGTTTTCTGTTGGATGCAAGTGAACTTGATGTTGATTAATGTTGGTTGTCATTGATGTCAACCCTTGAAGAAAGACCCGTAGCACCAAGGTTTGGGTAATGGAACCAATAGTGTTTGATGTAAATATGACTCATTATTGTTTTGTCATGGTTTATAAGGAGTAGATATGGATGAACTCCAAAGTGGTCCCCTTATGGTGAAAGCCCTCACGGGAAGACGCTTTGTGCAGTAAGAGAACCCATTATTAATTATGGAATAATAAGATGAAGGAAAGTGAATTTGTCAGGAAAAATATCCTAGATGGATAGTTCTTTTCATGTCATTTCCGGTGGTATGTGGAACGTCACATAATTCCTCACGGTTAGAGAGTTATGGC
>JZKD02S0326282.1:0-19423 GCA_000966675.3 Picea glauca
GTCTTGAGTGTGAGCCAATTGTTTATTTATCCCATTTGATCCAAAATACACAGAAAACCAAAACATACTTTAAGTTACCAGGCTTCTTCGAGCTACAACCTGAGAAGGACTCCTGGAGAGATAACAGGTGCCAAAGTTTCTGTATCAATTTGAGAGACAATTATATTGGATGAACTACCAAACAAAGTATTCACATGTTCAGGGTCTATGATGTCTTCAAAGTTAGGATATCCTAATGGTGGTAAGAAAACAAAGGTTGTATTTTTTGGTTCTGCAGAAGGCTCAAGTGGTCTTGCCTCCTATCCCACTATTACTAATGCTTCAATTTTTTTGTTCTATAGTGCTCCCTATATTAGCCTCTTCAGAGACTTATTTAGCTCTTTGGGTTGAGCTAGACCTATTTTTTGGTATCGCTTTGTGGAGTTTATGAGTGGAATTTTCCTTCCCCTGAAAAGGTTGGAAGGAACCTTGGTTGAAAGGTCTAATTTGGATTTAATGTATCTACCTTTTGGGTCCCTAGGTCTATTCATGAAAGCAAAAAAAAAAAAAAAAAAGTACCATAGTGTTTGGGGGAACCTGGTATAACAAATGCGCAGGTTCGTACCTCTCATCTTAAATCTCCCCCACCACCAATCTAATTCTAAGGTTTATAAATGATCTATTTCCTACCTCGTGACAACTCACCGACAATGACGCCAAAAGTTATGGGTGTTCTATATGCACTAAAAACCCTCAATTAAATTGTGAACTGGGGGTAAGTAAACTTAGAGTTGTATCACTATATATGCCAATGTAGAAAATATAGATGTAGTATAGTCTAACTAAGGAGATGGTATATCTAAGGGATAATATAATTAAGCAAAGACTATCAATGAGAAAACCCTATCAAGGAACTTAAACTATTTACCCTAAGTAACTTTTAAACAATGGATCAATGGATTGTCCTAAAGAAGTAAATGAAAAACCTAAAATAAACAAGTTAACTTAACCAATATAATGAGCAAAATAAAGCCATCTATTTAATCTATTCAACTTAATGAACAATAGAAACAACAAACTAATCTACTAAATCTATCCAAATTAATGAGTAGCATCAACAAGTAAGCAAATAAGCAATCAAATAACTAACCTATGAAAAATTCTTCAGCAAGTAAGCTAATCAAAACTACTCAACAGGTAACTAATCAAACTATTAAGCAAGTGAACTCTATTCTTAAGACAAAACTCATTATTACTTATAATATGCAAAGGGATATGTTAACCTATTGAGTTAAAAGAATCATGACATTATTCAAAGATTAATCAACAACTACTCTTTAATCTACAATAACAAGAAACTTCAAATATAATGATGTTGATTATGTCTTCTTATTGTCTTATGACATCACGATGGCATCTAACAATTAGTGATATCTCAAGAGAAATAATTTCAATATTAGCTTCTATGGAGAAATGAAAGGTATGAATCAAGAAATCTAACGAGAGCTTGGCCATCATAGAAGAAATACCAACTACCCTGAAAATCCATGTGATATCTCAATTTACGCATTAATCATCAATGATAAGAAAACGTTATTCTATTTAATTCAAATGCACTCTTATGCTAATGTAAGCAAATTCATACCATTAGAGACTTATAACTAAAAACTTAACTCAAACTCAAACTTTGAATTAAAATTGCAATCTACATCTAGAATGAAAATTTTGTAACATAAACTAAGCTAATCCTATTATTGACAATTCAAATTGTAAATTAAAAATGCTTATAAAATCATAATTTAAATTATTCTTTTACCTCAACATACTACAGCTAAATTGATAAGAAAACTAGATAAACAAACTGAAAATTAAAATCAAAGCTAGCAACTATTCATCCATCAAAACATTGCCAAAGAAACTATGTACTATGTATTAACTCAATACTCTATTTTAACTCAATACTCTGTTTTAACTTTTAACTATTCTATTTCAACCTGTAGAAATTCAAACTAGCATTTAATCACATAACAAAGTTAGTAGCTAAGCTTGCAATCTATTTACTAATAAAAATAGACAACATATTAACAACTATCCTTTACAAGCAACATGCAAAAAGGAAATTGAAACAATTAAATTATAAACAACAAACAAATAGCATATGAAATGATAAAAAAAGATAAAACGAAAAATGAAAGAAATGACAATTGTACAACTCAAATACACAAGATAACTATATAACTATTCACCCATACCACTGACGGGCCCCTCAACAAGTCGTGGCTACTCCTCAATAGTGAATCAAGAGCTAAATTAACATGATTCTAGCATTTACATTAAAAACGCAGTCTTTCATAAGTTTATGGAAATCTCTCGAGTTACACAATAAAAACAATTCTAGCAATCCTTCGCAATTCTTCCTTTTTCTTGTCTGATCACTATTGTGGTATTTATAACAGTTACAATTCGAGAGGTCGACCACTGGAAGGGTCAACCTCCTCTAAAAGCAACAAATTCCATCAAATATGCTATAACTACTTGTGGCTTCTAGAAACCAAATGAGTCGCTCAACGCTTAACATAAAAGCTTAATCGAAGATGTTAAGAGATCAGTAGCTAGAGGCCACGAGGGTGAACAAAACCCATGTCACTAATTCTTCCAGCACAGGCTGTCGATATAACAATTGCCAACTCAACCACATTTTTAGTGTTGGATGCAATGTCGAATGCAGTGTCGGATGAAGTATCGAACGCAGTGTCGGATGTAGTATCAAACAAGCTGTTGGATGGAAAAACACCATGCAATTTTTCCCTATGACACACAGATCGTGCATTATCTTGTAATCATTAAATCAAGATGAACTAAACTCAAAATCATCACAAAACATAAATTACACATACCTGGCATAAGCTATGATGATTTTCTATGAAATCCTTCAAAACTTCTCAAAACTGGTTATTAATACATGTATAATATCGGTCAAAAAGGATTCAATCAACATCATTAAACAACCAAATCATGATACCAATAAGGTGTCACCAAAATGTCCCACAGGTAATGATGATGTGGAAGACCACATTTCTAAGACCTTGGGGAGACCAGGGAAATCCCTCAGAAAGTGGTCACCCTTACAAATACTGCAAGCGAATTTGGGTTTAGGATTATTCATTTTAATCTTGTCGACTTTATCAACACTCCTAGTACGATTAAACGTAGCTGGTTGCTTGGATCCAACATTATCTGATGTGTTTGGAGGCTTGGTCCCTTTGTGGTTCTTCTTCTTCTTCTTCACTTTTTGTTTCCTCTTCTTCTTATCAACCTAGCTACTTGCTATATAGCTTTCACTAGGTGAAGAAGGAGAAAGGGAAGGATACCTAATAGGTGAAGAAGGATAAAGGTCAACATGAGGTTGATGTGTGGGTGGTGTTATTAAATCTTAAGCACTAGGTGCATTCAAAGAACTGAGAAGATTCAAGATCATTGGAGTGGGGAACAACAAAACTAGTAATCTAATCGTGAGTCGCAGAAGACTCTATGTGGAAATGCACGGAGGACCAATGTTTTCGAAAGAAGGAAAGGAAAAAGGTTCCCCAAGAAAAGGAATTCCTCCGTAATTACTCCCAGGATTTGACTCCATTGACATTGACTCGACCTAAGGTCCACTAATGAAAACAAACAACACACGCTACAGATCTGAGAAGCAAACAATCAAACAAACCTTCCCACAATGAAATCACTAGTTGGTGATGAAATCCAACATCGTGAGATCAATATAGGAAGGGGCTAGGATAGAGAGGTTGGATCAATTATGTTGGTGACCTTCTTAATAGAGTTACACCTTGGTGAAATATTCGACAAAATAAACATGGATTTATCCTCCAAGGAGCCTAAGTGAGTTTGACCAACGTTTGTTCCAGGTACAATGAAGAATTTCTTTCACCGTCACCTTGTGTAAGCACCCTAAATATTATGGCTACTAAGGTCACCAACTCACAGTCAGCCTCTAGGAGGATATAGTCAACATTTGAGTCTAAACGTATGGGAAAGATAACAAGTATTAAATACTTCAAGAGAAATGAGGACAAGTGGACCGATAGAACTCCAGAGGACCCTAAACGGATTTAGAATTCACGAATCACTGAGACTAAATGAAGACATTTGGACCTCAAGAAGAACCCCCAATATATGATCTGATTACTACGAATGGTTAATCCTCAGAGGGATAATCTTTGTTACTCTCCCGAATGTGACCTCATGTGTAACCCCTATGTGAGAGGGGGATCCCAACTATTCTTATACTAGTAATTGGATTTACCACTCCCTAGCACAAGATCCTATGTTTGTCTGATGGATTTGGAAAGTTATTCTCACAACCTATTCCAAATCCCTATGCTTTCTAAAGTAGGTTCTCTACCATAAAATATAGGTGTATGATCAATTTATAAACGCTTCATTTTAGGGTTATTTTTTACTTAAGGGTGTGAAAATGAAATTGATTATGTTGTAGACTTGACTCCAAAAGAATGCAGAAAAATGAGATGAAAATATTTTTCTTCAATGAATCCTACATATGGGATGGAGAAGAGGTTCAATTTTTTCAACAAAAACACCCAATTCCCAAATGCAATCAACCTATCTATGCTACCCAAAAGAAAGTATGAAACTATCTTCTTTGTTTGATTCTAATGAATAAAGAATGTAGATGCAAATCCTTTAATGCTTCACTACTTTCAATTAAAAGAAAGAGTCAGATGCATATGAAAAAGACATGAAGCAAAAATGGCTTCAAACAAATCATGCACTCAAAGCAATGAGAATTGAATGAAAACAAGTATGAGATAACCTTCTCAAATAAGAGCTCATTCAAGGATTTGACAATCAACAATCAACTGAAGCTAAGTTGGAGGAAATAATGGATACTAATATGGATGGTTTAAAAAGGGATATCATGGGAGGATTGAAGGCTTATTATCTGAAATTCTCTCTGTGTCAAGGAGTTGAGAACTTATTCTAAGGTTTTTTTATGCTATTTTTATATTTGGTTCTTAAGAACCATGATGTTGTATAAGTTGTCAATGTCATTTCCTCTAGCCACCTTGATGTATCTCTTTCCTTTTGATGGGTCCAAGGGTGGAGTAACTTTCAAATACATAAATTCAAATATCATTTCCCTCCTTTTCAATTTTATGATCACCTAGTTATCAAAATCCCAATTCAGTCCCATTAGTGTTGCATATGGTTGTCTATCATCCACAATATCAATCACTTCAAATTCTACCATGCCGTGCACACCCTCTATGTTTACGGGTACTCTTGTCAAATGACCAATCAATACAATTTTGTGTTGATTCATGATCATGATCTGAACATGAGACCATATTATCTTGGGTTTTCCCATCAACTCCCATGTATGTTTAGGTAAAACATTCATGTCAGACCACAAATTCCAAGATAACGTTATCGAGATAATATTCCCCAATTTACGCACTGAATATAAATTATCTGTTGGTCGTCTTCATGTTTAGTACCTGGTTCACCATCCTCTGTGTGATGGGATTTTCCCTTCCACATGTGCAATCAGAAATCATGTCATATAATGTACTCAATCCAATTTCATCCTTCATTACCTCTACACAACTTTTCAGGAATTTTGTTAACGTACTTACCTTTCCAATTGGTTTCTATGGTGCAACGCAATCTTCTACGAGAGGTGCATTTGACATTGGCACTCCCCAATCCAATCCAAGTACTTATTTTCTTACTCTATGATATGTCTCATTTTCTTGCTAAGGATCAAAGGTTGACATAGAAATTGATGAATTCCTTACCCTTTGTTCAATTTTCTTTCCTTCATTCATGATATCAGCCCTTATTCTAGATCCTCAGTGCATAACAACTGATATTCTTGGTCCTTGATTGTGTCTTTTGGATCATCTTTTATGTATATTGTGATTTGGATTAGAGATATGGTTTCCTTTGGCCTACCACTTCAAAACTAATTTAGGAAAATATTTTGTCGTATGGTCTGGTGCTATGAAATATGCGCACATCGTACATGGATTCAAAAATTTGTGTGTCAAGTGTATCAGTTGATGAAAGTTATAACATATAATCAGTCCTCTTCCTCCCCTACCAAAATTTTTTCCACCTTGGCCTCTACCAAAGTTTCCTATGTTCCCTGGATTGAAGCCTCTTTGAATTTTATATTTTGGACCACCCCCTTCTGCTACAACATTCTCCTCCTGAATCCTATACATATCTAATGTGTGCTCCCTTATTAACTGGAACACGTGACAATAATTCTCGTCATGTCCCATCGACTTGCAAAATTTCCAAAACAAGTTCCTTGGGGTACTATGATACTTCTGTAGTAACGAACAATCAGTTAGGTGATGGACCCATTTCTTACATATCTTGCAATATCCTCCTCTTGGTAATGGATTCGACGCTCCCGTCGCCAAATATTGCATGAATGCTGGGAATTCATCCTTGTGATGGCCTTCCTCCTACATTTGGTACACCAAAATTTCACATGTTTCGCCTTTACCTTTGTCATCTTTTCCAATTGAATTGTCAATGAAACTTACTAGGTCTGAACTTGCACCATCCCTCCACTATATCCTATAAGAGATGATTCCAATTTCATTGCAATTTCTAGTGCCTCAGGATATTACTCAATTTTTTGTTGAATCAAAAACCTACAAATGTGTGGTAGAATCGCTACAATGAGCCATTCTTTATTTTTTTGATTATGGATTTGGAAATTCAGTCTACCCATCAGAGCCTTGAACCTTTAATTGAAGTCCCATACTAAATTTGTTTGTACCTGTTTAATCTCCTTTAGTTATGTGATGTACTATGACTCTGACTTTGGATTCTTGAACTCCTTCAACAATTCTTTCCTTATTTATACCAAATTGTTTACCTACCTTATAGGTTTGGTACTGTACAAATTCATGTACTAGACCAGCGCACAACCTCTAAATATTGTTTCCAATTGTGCAATATTGACAGCCTCATCTTGGACATTCTTTTCGGTGCAAATTGTCTCGTAGACAAACAAATTTTGTTACAAGTCCTCTAACCCAACTCCTTGAAACTTAAGAAATATAAGGGTGTTGTCTACCCCTACCATGTTGCTTTGTGTATTCCCTCCACTTGGTGATATTGGTTGACTTTGATTCTTTCTCTAACTCTCTACGCTACTTCCACTACTCTGATTTCTACTACTTTTTCCTTCTTGTCTAACTACAATTGATTTTGACAAGTATTCAAATGTTATTTCTAATTGTGGTGATGCGCATGGGGTTGTGGATTCAACACATGACCCTGTCTGAGTAGGACTTATCGTTTCTTCTATTACTGGACTAGACTAAAACACCTCTTCTTCTCCTCATATATATGGTATATCTATGATTCATACTATTATGCAAGGTTATCTCCCCTTTGACTCATTGTGTGACTCTCCTTTCTCACCCACAATAATTTACCTCTTGTACCTCCTTCCTCTACGCAACTCTCCAAACTTGTATTCTTCCGTTGGTATACCCTCTTCTTGCATCCTCTGTACCTCTCTTCCTTTTTCATCACTTCCTTCATTCTATGAGACTATCTTCTTTTCATCCACCGACTCCCCTATGTGCATGAAGCCCCTTAGAATTTAGATTCCATTATCATCATGCACTTGTCACACAATATCATATTTATCTACATACCTAATTATTTCAGGAAACTCCCAAGCGGACCTTCAAAAAATTTCCTTTTTACGACATTATATGATTGAATACAATCTACTACAAATTATGTAATATATCCTCCTAGTATGCTATCCAACTGAAAATAAATTGCACGAGTGGTTGGGTTACTTATAGAATCCAATCATCTTACCAATTCAAGACACCAATTTCTTGACATTGTGGCTCTATACCTTCCAGTATTTTCCACTAATATTTCTAGCCACTCAGTCAGAATAATTGGAAATTCTCCAAAGAAACTTTCATGAAGATCTATGTACACATAAATTTTCATCCATTTATTTTCATTCATCTGAGAGTTTATGTTCTCTTGTCGAGCAAACTATCCTTCCTTCCTTTCCAACCATTATGAAATCTCCTTCTTAGTCAGCCTCCAAAACATCCCTTCAATCGCGAATTTTGGGTCCCAACAATGAAACCATTTGTTGGTGTTATGCATGGTTTATAAGAACCTACATTTTATTTATCTATGACCGAAAAAAACCACAAGACACTAGCCCTTTCAGCATTACCTTCTTGTGCATATGAAGTGTAACACCAAGGTTTTTGAACCCCCATTTTAAATAATGTATTGTTACAACGCTGAGAGGCCAAAGTGCCGAAAAAATTATTAAAACATGAGTGTGCCCAAGAAATATAATGTTTTGATCATTATTAATAATAAATACATCATTGGCTGCTAGACAAACAAGGAATAGAGTTATCGGGGGATATGATTCTGCAAGAGAGGGGGCTTGAGGGGATAAATGTTTATCCCTATTTTAATTACCCTTTTAGGGAGTGGATCAGTTACGTGAGAGTCTTGGGGGAGGCCAGAATGTTCTTGATTCCCCATGAAAATACTTAAACCCTTCCCTCGTCTTATTGGGGGGTTGGCTCAGTCACTCATTCACTTCTTATTTCATTCCACTCTTTCCCTCACACATTTGTTTGTTGATTATTCATTGTTTCACACCTTGGGTGGATGTCTCACTCCATTTTTTTCGTCACTCTTTCATCTTCCTCACCTGTTTATTGTCTTTGGGAAAGGAAATGAACTGCTAAAGAGAAGCCATGGTATCATTGGCTATAGAGGTCATTGGTGTAATCCAACCATGAATTTAGGCCTGCACGTCTGAGATGCACTGGCCTATTTCCATCTTTGTTCATAGCTGCAAGTCCTGATAGGTATAGCATGGAAATTTTGGACCAATTGTGTTGGAGCCTTGGAAAGAGAAGGACTGCCTGAGGGATTGCATGGCGGAGAAGGGTGGAGGTCCATTCTCTTAGACAGTGCAATGTGGGTAGAACAGAGTTGGGTACTTGGATTGTTGTGAGTGTTGGGAAATCCTATGAGAGATTGAGTGCTAACTAGTTTGGGAAGCCAAGTAAAATTCTCTAAATGTCATTGTGGATTCATAGCCCTGGCTCGGGGCTGACACTAGTAATGAGATTTGGAGCAGTAGTGTCTATGGTTGGGTGGAACTTCCTTGGTCTACAGACAGTTGGTGTCATCTTTTATAAAGATAAGTTCTATATGTTATGTTATTATTTACCTGTATATGAATGCATTCCACTGTGTATTTATTTATCGTTTAATTGAATATTTAGAATATGCATACTTGTTGGTTATTGTTGTGCATGTCGTTATATATTTTCTTTTATGCATCCTTATTAATTTAAAAAGGTATCGGTAAGAGAAATAAGTCCAAGCATGGTATTGAAGGTAGCGTACCTCGACCTATGGGTGGCGGGGTGTGTTATAGATTAGTATCAGACCTTCTCAATGAAACACTAGGCCAGTATGGGCCAGGTCTATTGGTCAAAGTCTCGTGGTTGAGATTGAATTCTGAATTTGAATTTGAAAAGATCATGAAGAATGGCATTGAATAATCTACACAGGAGCTAGAATGCTAGAGATCCTTTGTAAGGGATCAAAGGATCGCGACTGTCCCTTTCGAATTCAGGAGTGATCGCCACTACGATATCAAGAGAGATATATGATCAGTGGATCAGAGGGAAGGTGAACAAGGGCCCTACGATGAAGGCAAAGCAAAAGTTTGAGTAGGTTTAAGTCTCAACCATCAAATCTGCACAAAAACGAATGTGAGCCATAGATATTGCAGTGGTTCAGAGGATTGACACTCCAGTCGAAAGTGAAGGTGGAGAGTTTGAAACTCCCGAAGCCCAAAGAGCCGAAGTGATTCACAGTTGTTGATTTGTGACAGACACACATCGACAGATTGTCAACTTCAGGTGAAATAAGTATGGGATAAAGTGAAGTCAGAGAGTTTGAAACTCCTGAAGCCTGAAGAGCCAAAGCGATTCACAGTCATTGATCTGTGAGAGACACGCATCGACGGATCATCGACTTCAGGTGAAATCACTCCAGGAGAAAGTGAAGGCAAAGAGTTTTAAACTACGAAAGCCTAAAGAGTCGAAGTGATTCATAGTCGTCGATCTATGGGAGGACACATGTTGGCAGATCGTGAACTCTAGGTGGAAGTGTTCCAGGAGGAAGGAAGCAGGGGAAGTTGAGACTTCCAAAGGAAGAAGTCTCGAAGTGGACTAGAGCCATTGATTTGAGGTGGAAGTGTAGCACCTGATCTAGAAATTTGGGTACGAAGTACTCTGGGGGAAAGAGGAGGTCGAAAGTGAGGAACTCCTGAAGCGGGGAGTCCCGAAATGGATCTTGATCGTTGATCATGAATGAGGATGAGGACCATTGATCTAGTCCTAGCTGAAGGTTCTGAAGTTGTGAAGCGCCAAGAGGGTAATCCCTGGGTCACAGCCTAAGGTCATAGGTGAGGAAGGAGGTAACACATGTCAGTTTGAGATTGGAACATGGCACTAAGGATGCAAGACCCGTGGATAGTCATCGATATTTGAGCAGAAAATTGACGATGGGGGACCATTGTGGGGAGAGGAGGAAAAATTAGCAGACGTGTCAGTTCGCAGCCCACTATTTTCTAGCATCGTTGATCTCGTAGGGACAAGGGATCAACGATCACAATTTAAAGGAGATGTGGGTGATCACTTTTCATATTGTGGGGATATAGCTCTCTGATAAAGAGCGAGCATGTTGTCATCCCAAAATTACTGTTGACCATCGATATCATCCCTCAATGGTTTTTCAACTACATGATCTCCGATATAGTAATTTTCTAACACAGAAAGAGCCAGGAAGGATTTGGCCATGGTTTCGAGCCGTGGTCACCTGGGGAAGTGGTTTCAAGGAATTTATTGTGCATAGTTAAATTTTGTATCAGCTAAGGGATAACATGGAAGTGTGATATAGTGCATATTAATACATATATGTTCTTCATGAATTGAGAAGAAAAAGGACCTGTGGCATTATTGACAAATTTTGTTTATCATATGCATAATTCTAACAAAATGGTCACTTGCACATTTTGTAGAATTAAGAGATTAAACATATCAAATCAGAATGAATATTTGAGAGATGGGATAAGGTGAGGAATCCTCTAGCCATGATAGAGAGGCTGAAGGCCAAAATACCATAGTTGGTAATGCATAGACAAAGTCTAATGGACGCAAGGGAAAATGAGAGCAGGAAACATTAATAGAAACTGTAAGAATCCTGAAAATGAAAGTGTAGAACTACAAAGAAGACAATGAGAGACTGATGAGAGAGAAAATTCAGATAAATGCTCAAGTGTTGTAGATCTTAAATCAGTTGCAGAGGTAAATGAATAAGGGCTCAAACTCAAAAAAAGATGAATAAGGAATATTTAATGAAAGAAGAGAGGATTGTGGAAGAGATGGTTATTCGAGAAGTGTCAGCAGAACTCATGGAAACCACTCACGTCCTTACTTAGAAAGAAATTATTATGCATCAAAAGATTCCATAAGCAGTCCAGAGGTGTCTCTTATTAGGCACCAAAGAAGGAGACAGGAAGTGGACAGTTTTCAAGGAGACCTGAGGAAGCTTAATCCACCCTCCTTTGATGGTGAAAAAGAAAGGGAATATGATTTCGAAGCAGGGTTACTTGGAATCAGGAGGCATTTTCAATTGCATAACTATTTATCAAACTTACAAGCTAGGATTTCCACCTACCATTTACACGAGAAAGCTACAATGTGGTGGGATCTACTAAAGCAAGTTGAACATATTAATGAGAATAGAATCACTTAGAAGTAGTTCAAGAAGTACTTCCATAAGGAGTACCTCTCAGATCATTTCTGTGATAAGAAAATTCAGGAGTTCTTTGAACTCAAGCTAGGAAGCATGACTATTGTAGAATATGAGAAGAAATTCTTGGGATTCTTAAAATATGTCAAGTTCATTGATGATGAGAAGGTGAAAATACAACAATTTATAAGAGGACTACCAGCCTTTTATAAATAAAATATTAGGTATCATGAGCCCAAGACCTTGACTGAGGCCATCGGGAAGGAAAAATACATGTATGAGCAAGGCGAGGGAAGAGAATCCCTGCTGAAATCTTGGAAGGATAATAAGAAGGAGAATTCTGATCAGAGGAGGAAAGGATTCAAACCTCCCTTCAATAGGAATGAGCCTAATAGAAATAATCAAGATTAGTATGCTAAGGGTGAATACAAGAAAGAAAAATCCTTGGGAAAAATGGGAATACCACCAATCCAATGTTGGGGATGCATGGAAGATCACTTGTACAAGTATTTCCCACACAGAAAAGAGAGAGTGAAGACTGAGCACAACGTCCAAGAGGCTGCAACAATCGAAGATATGGAAATATTATATGCATATTTAGATGATTGATAAGCAGAGTACCATACCAATATGATCGAGGTGGAAGGTAAGATCATAAATCATATTGTTTCTATTTTAATTGATTCAAGAGCAGGTCATTGTTACATTGATCCTAAAATAGTGGATAGATTACATTTGGAGAAAAGTAAGCTTAGAAAATCAAGTTTGGTCCAGCTAGCCACTAGAACCAAAAGGAGAATCCATGATATGGTCAGAGGATGTTCCATAAGTCTTAATGGTGTGAATAAAAATGTTGATCTAAATATCATACCATTGGGGTCTTATGATATTTTAATTGGAATGGATTGGCTGGACAACCATCATGATGTCCTAGATTGTCATAGAAAGACATTTACCTGTCTTGATGAAGATGGAAAACATAACGTTGTGAAAGGATTTCTAAAACCCATCTCTATAAGGGAGATTTAAGCCTTACAACTGAAGATATGTTTTAGAAAAGGATGTCAATTGTATGCAGCTCATGTAGAAGAGACAAAAAATATAAAGGGGCCAAGCCTTAAATATTTCTCGGTACTACAGAAATTTGAAGATGTATTCCAAGAAATACCAGGGTTTCCACTAAAAAGGTAGATATATTTCTCTATAGATTTAGTTCCAGGATTTTCCCTGGTGTCAAAAACACCTTACAGAATGATCAGACTAGAGTTAAAATAATTACAAATGAAGTTCGAGGAATTGTTGAAGAAAGGGTACATACGTCCAAGTGTATCACCTTGGGGAGAAACAATACTTTTTGTCAAAAAGAAGGATGGAACCTTGAGGTTGTGTATTGACTTTTGACAACTGAACAAGTATACTATAAAGCACAAGTATCCTCTACCTAGAATTGATGGCCTCTTTGATCAACTAAGAGGATAAAAGATATTTTCGAAGATTGACCTGAGGTTAGGATACAATCAGGTAAGGATCAAAGAAGAAGACATTCATAAGACAACCTTTAGGACTGGGTATGGGCATTATGAAGTTTTAGTTGTGCCATTTGGACTGACCAATGCACCAACTGTATTTATGTGCTTAATGAATGACATATTCAAAAATTATTTGGATAAGTTTTTCATAGTGTTCTTGGATGACATACTTGTCTATTCTAAGTCTGAAGAGGAGCTTGAACATCACTTAAGACCAGTATTTCAAGTGCTAAGAGAACATCAATTGTATGCCAATCTGAGTAAGTATTCCTTTGATCAATAGAAGATCCATTACTTGGGACACATTATTTCATAGTAGGGCAGAGCAGTAGATCCATAGAAGATTGAAGCCATTAGAGGATGACCAACACCAAGAAATGTGTTAGAAATCAGATATTTTATGGGATTAGTTGGTTACTACAGAAATTTCATAGTAGGGTTCTCTAAGATTTCTCATCCCATCACTTATTTTTCAAAAGAAGGGAACTAAATTTGAATGGACACCTAAGTGTGAAGAGAATTTTAATCTCTTGAAGGAATTACTTACTAGTGCACCTGTGTTAAATATTGCTGACCGAAGTGAAATTTTTGTGGTATGTACAGATGGGTGTAAGGAAGGACTTGGGGGATTCCTCATGCAAAATGGATATGTCATTGGTTATGAGTCCATAAAGCTTAAGGAACATGAGAAGAACTATTCCACACCCGACTTGGAGGTTGTTTCCATTGTTCACACCTTGAGGATATGGAGGCATTATCTCATGGGGAAGAGATTTGAATTAAGAACAAACCACATTGGCCTGAAGTATCTTTTTGAACAACCAACCTTGAATGCCATGCAAACAAGATGGATGGAACTTTTAAGTGAATATGACCTCGATATCAATCATATAAAAGGAAAAGAGAATAAAGTTGTCGATGCACTTAGTAGAAGAGTGTATCTCATGCATTCTATTGTTGTTAGTACACATCAGTCAAACTTGAAGAGTAGAATTTTAGATGATTGTTTTATAGATCAACATTACCTATAGGTAAAGGAAAGCTTACATCAAGGAGATTACAACAAAAATTAAATGAGTATGACATAAAGGAAGATGGATTACTCATGCATAAGAATAGAATATATGTTCATAGATCCAGAGAACTAAGTAATTTGGTATGGAAGGAAATGCATGATGTTCCTTATGTTGGACATCCCAGTTATCAGAAAATGATTACAGCAGTAAGAAGGAAATTATTTTGGCTATGAATGAAAAAGGATGTTGTTGATTACATTGCTTGATGTATGGAATGTCGTAAGGTCAAGGCTGAGCATAGGCACCCAATGGGTTTGCTGCAACCATTACCAATCCCAAAGAAGAAATGGGAGACGATAACCATCAATTTCATAACTAAATTGCCCAAGACAACAAGGAAACATGATTGAATCATGGTGGTGGTTGAAAAATTAACAAAGGATTCTCATTTTGTTCCTATAAAAACAACACATACAATGACTAATATTGTAGAAATTTACATGAGGGAGATTGCTAGGTTTCATGGGATACCTAGGATAATTATCTCAGATAGAGATACAAAGTTTACCTACAATTTCTAGGGGGGATTCTTTAAAAATTTTGGTATAAATATAAAATTTAGCACAACATATCATCCCCAATCAGATGGACAAACAGAGAGGGTCAACCGAGTAATTGAAGATATGCTGAGAATGTATGTGATGGATAAGCCATCTAAGTGGGAAGATTATTTACACTTGGTTGATTTTTCATATAGTAATGGGTATCAAGATTCATTGAGAATAATCCCATTTGAAGCCTTGTATGGTAGGAAATGAAATACTCCAGTGAGCTAGGAAAACCCAGCAGATAGAGTTGTACTTGGGCTGAAGTTTCTCAAGGATATGGAAGACCTGATGGTTAAGATCAAGAATAATTTGAAGCCAACTTAGGATGGACATAAATTTTATTCCAATAGGAACAAGAAAACTAGAGAATTTAATATAGGGAAACATGTACTTTTGAAAGTGAAGCCCAAGAAAAGCTCATTGAAATTGGGTAGTTGTACAAAGATGGTAACTAGATTCTATGGTCCATTTGAAATATTGGACACAATAGGGCCAGTTGCATACATGCTTTCATTTCCTTCTTCCATGAATGTGCATAATGTATTTCATGATTCTTTACTAAAGAAATATGTACATGAGCATAACCATGTTATTGATTAGCATCTGATTCAGGTAGAGATAGAGGGAGACTTTTAGGTTCATCTAGTGCGGGTATTGGACAGAAAGGTCAAAATTCTATGGAATCGAGTTATAGATATCGTACAAGTTCAATGGACCTGCTAGAGTCCTGAATATGCTATCTTGGAGTATGAAGATGTCATGTGGGAAGAGTAGTTGCAGATTTTTGAATAAATTTTGAGATTTCGATCTCTATTTTGCATATGCACCGAGGGTAGTGCCAAAATAAGGGGGAGGGGATGTAACACCCCAGGTTTTGAAACCCCATTTTAAATAATGTATTGTTACAATGATGAGAGGCCAGAGTGCCCAGACAATTATTAAAAGGCCATTGTTCCCAAGCAATTTAATTTTTTTATCATTATTAATAATAAATACATTGCCGACGGCTAGATGAACAAGGACTAGAGTTATAGGGGGATATGATTCCACAAGAGAGGGGGCTTGGTGGGATAAATGTTTATTCCTATTTTAATTACCCTTTTTTTAAAGGGAGTGGATCAATTACATGAGCTTCTTGGGGAATGCCATGAGGTTCTTGATTCCCCATGAAAATACTTAAACCCATCCCTTGTCTGATTGGGGGGTTGGCTCATTCATTCATTCACTTCTTCTTTCATTCCATTCTTTCCCTCACACATTTTTTCACTGATTGTTCATTGTTTCGCACCTTGGGTGGAGATATCACTCCATTATTTTCCATCACCTGTTTATATTCCTCATACGTGTCTTCGCTTGGGGAAAGGAAATTAATTGCTAAAGAGAAGCCATGATATCATTGGTTGTAGAGTTCGATGGTGTAATCCAAACATGAATTGATGCCTACACATCTAATATGCATTGGCCTGTGTCCAACGTTTTTCACAGCTACGATAACTGAGAGTTCCAACATGGAAATTATGGACCATTTGCACTGGAGCCCTGGAAGGAGAAGGACTTCCTGAGGGATTGCATGGCAGAGAAGGATGGAGGTCCATTCTATTGGGTGGTATAAGATGGGTAGAAGAGAGCTGGGTAATTGGATTGATGTGAGTGTGGGTAAATCCTGTGAGATCTTGAGTGTTGAATGTTTTGGGAAGCCAAGTAACACTCTAGAACCATCCTTGTGGATTCATAGCCCTGGCTCGGAAGTGACACTACTATTGAGATTTGGAGCAGTAGTGTCTACAATTGGGAGGAACTTCCTTGGTCTACCACCAGTTGGTTCCATATTTTATAAAGATAAGTTATCTTTGTTATGGTATTATTTACCTATATATGAATGTATTCCACTGTGTGTTTATTTATCGTTTAATTGAATCTTTAGAATATGCATGATTGTTGGTTATTGTTGTGCATGTCGTTAGATATTTTATTTCATGTGTCCTTATTAATTTAAAAGGGTATCGGTAAGAGAAAGAATTCCAAGTGTGGGATTGAAGGTAGCGTACCCCAAACTGTGGGTGGCAGGGTGTGTTACATGAAGTCTCACCTGAGGTATCTATTGGGACTGCGAGAACTAGGTTTCAGCAGTAATGGGGAATTGAGAGATGATCAATATGTTTCTTCTTCCTTATTAGTTATGTACACATATTTTGGCTCTTATTATGTATAACTTACTTATCGATTCATATTCATATTATCAATTGACTCCGTATTACTTTATACATTCATTATTATAACAACCATAATTATTTTCACAAAGATTAACCATTAGACAAAGCTAATCTACTATGCATAGGAGCATAATTTCATTAGAAATCACATGAAAGACATGTCACTCAAGATTTAAGGTGGTTCACCCAACTCTGGGTACATCCACAACACCTAGCTTCTTTATTATGCTTTTGTTAAGTTCTTAAGGCTTGTGCACTGCACTTACAAAGATATATCCTAGACATCTTTCTTTTCTCCTAGTCTAGTCACTCTGCAGTTCAAGCCTCTCTCTCTTCATCATCCATTACATTCATACATAGATTCCCCTAGTCTTCAAACTAAAAACCATACAATAATGGGAAAAAAACCCACAAAACATATCATAGATAAGACCCAGACAGAACCCCTAATCCTCAACCCGTTACATATTTATACATCAAATCTGGGATTAAAACCCTACTTGGTTCATCCCCAAAATCCATTACATTGCATGGATAATTCAGTTAACTAGATGTTTGACTTCTTTGTTCTGGTTTTCCATCTACATGTTTCTTTTGTTCATCCTTCCATGTTTAGAATGTTGAGTTGTCATCTTTCCTTTTCATCATTTTTCTTCTCCTTTTTTATTCTTCTTTGTTCTTCTCTTTAATTTATTACTTGTCTTATTCTTCTTATTGCACACTATCCTTCTAGATGCATCTTAGTTGCACATTTCTTCATATTTCTTCTTCTCTTATGTGCACTCCTTCTGTACTTAAGATTTTTCGCAAACCTGTATTCCAAAAATTCATGTCCAATAGGTGACAAAGGAGAAAAATATGAAATTAAGAAGACTGAAAAACATTGTAAATGTTCTGGGAAAGATGGTCACGACGAGTTCAAATGTTTTAATAAGATGGTATATTTAGAAGCAGTGATGAAGAAGCACAACATCAGTTTTGATTTTACTACTTCTTCTTCTTCTCATGTACATGCACTTTTTGCTTCTGGTTTCTCCTTCAATGCAACTTCAACTTGTTCTTTTGATGAGTGGCTTATTTATTTTGGAGCATGTTATCATATGCCTAAGGATATAGCCATATTTTCTGGTCTAAATTAATGTAACACCAAGAAAATATTTGTTGGTGATGATAGATCTCTTAGTGTTGTAGGATACATAATAGTTTGTTGTTTTTCTTCATATGAGATATGGTCGATATATTATTAAGATGATGAGTGTTCCATATATAGAGAACATATAATGACCATCCATGAAAGGATGCGTCCCTTGGATAATCAATAATTATTTATTATTATCATTTACTTATTATATATAGTATTCAATAATCAATAATTATATTATTAATTATTAATCTAAGATAATTTCTTCCCGATGTTTTCCAAACATCAACACTCCATCACAATGAGGGAGAAATTATGCATCATGCCAAGATTATATCTGAAGTATACAAAATTCACCCTAGACTCATGACACTTGTCTGTCATTCTTGGGAGACGTCTCTATCCCACCTAAACCAAGGAGAAACTCCTTATAAAACTCTCCCTCTAATCCAATTGACTCTCTCTAAGATCAATCTCACTTTGGGTCCCCCTATAATGGCATATAAAATCTCGAGTCTTTATCATTCCTTGTCAAATCACCATGACTAGGACAAATACCACACCAAGATATTTCACCACAGGTACACACCTATGAGTGAATGTCATCCTAATCCTAACTAACACGTTGAAAACACTTCAAGAACCTCGAGTCGATATTATTCCTTGTCATGATCAAGGAAGGACTATGCCTAGGCCCATTTACCACAAGTGCACCTTTATGATAAATGTATCCTATCTCCCTTGGTCTGCAACCCAATCTAGGAGAAGGTTCGCAAAATGTTGAAACATCAACATTCCCTCTTAGATAGGGAGGTATCTTTCCACAGTAGTACACAACTATTATCTAGTGGTACACAACCACTACTAGCAACACGCAACTAATGTCTAGTGACACATAGTCACTTCCAGTGGTATAGAACCACTATAGTAGTACACAACTATTTTCCAGAGACACACATTCTCTACCATTGGTACACAACCATTGTAGTATAAAAAGGTCTGTCACACATGGAACTCCCATGTGGACTTCTAGAGGCTACTCCCTCTTGAAACA
>JZKD02S0326293.1:7783-27701 GCA_000966675.3 Picea glauca
ATAATAAATGTAAGAGGACTTCTTAGAAGGTTCTACTTCTAGAATATTCCTCCTCTAGAATGTTCTTAGGTGATGGTAGCACTATATAAAGGGGTTCAAGCAATGTAATGAGACACGAAGAGAAATATTTTATTTGGAGCAGTATCTCAATAGAAGGGTGCCCCCTCGAAGAGGCAAGTGAACAGGAGAGGATCCCTTCCATAATATGATCCATTGTATGGTGTTTCCCTACCTCAAGGGTTTCTATAATAAAGTTGTGGTTTTCTATATGGTTTCATAGATCTTGTGTGGTCCACTTAGAAGCTGGGTCCACATAAATATACATGATACATCAACATCATCAACTTGGGTCCACTTAGAAGCTGGGTCCACATAAATATCCCAGGTCCACATGGGTCCACATATAAACCCCAACATCACTTATTAAATTTATCTCGAACACCCGTTTGGGTTTGGTTTCTGGATTAGTCATAAACCTTGAGTTGCAACAAGTATAACTCCATACCTATAATGAATCAAGGTCTGAAACTTGTACCCAATCATCAATAAAAATTCACCAATATATAATAGAATTATTTTTTCTTTTGTAAATACATTGGTATCAAACAAATTGATCAAGTCCTAAATACAAGGATGCAAGAGTTACGTTTTGTAAGGTTGACACTTTTTGTAGATCAAAGTATTGATCCATATGGAATATCCATGTTATACGATCTTTGCCATCAAATTTCCTCATATCAATTTTCAAAATAAAGTAGTTCCTTGGTGCCCAGTTGATTAACCCTCGATGGTGTGTATCTAGAGGTGATGAATAGATATAGAGGTGATGAATAATCATGATTCCGGGATTCAATCTTTATTTCCTCCACATTTTCATGATTTCCTTGTGTTTTGATATCTCCTTTAAGTAATCTCTCATCTAGGGTATGTATGATCATGAATGAAACATAATTTTGAAATTGTTCTATATGTTACTTCATCTTATCTTCCATCTGTTGTAGTTGTCTTTGGGTTTTTATCAAATTGTCCCTTTTTATTGACTTATCCCTCAATTCATTAAATTGGTTCTCCAATTCAGATAGTTGGTTATGTATCTCTTCACTTTATTCCTAAGTCCTGGTTGAGATCTCTAGAGGTTTAATTGGTGAAGTAATTTTTGGATCACCCTTTTCCACGTGAGACAAAAATAATAGTACTCCTTTTTTTTTTTTCTCTTTATCACAAATTTTGAATCACCCAAAATAGACATTTCAAGCAAAATTTAATCCATTTGTAAGTTATGTACCTTTAAAACCCTAATTTTGAGAGTGTCTTGATGGTTGACCTTTTTCCTTAGGTATCTCTAAAATTTCAACCCTTACAAGTTTGAAATTTCTTCCTGTAGTACTATGATATGTCTTCTCTACAATTCCATAGGCCTGACCAAAATTTGATGTGTCAAATGAAATTTATGACAACCTTCCCAAAAATTGTTTATTCTTATCCCTTTATAGGTAGCAAACTTTTATGGAATGCCACATATCCTATATTTCATATCTGATTCTAATTTTTTTAAATGAAATAATATGGTTTTTATTCTTTCAAAAGAAGCTAGTGACACTCAAATTTGACCTTCCAATATTAAGATATGACATTCCTACCAAGAACAATTGTTTGAGACTAGTTTTAGGACTAATAAAAAAACCCTAATTTCCACAACCTGTATCTCAGAAAGTAAAATGATCCAAAAACTAAAATTCTAACCAAAAGTACTTTTCTATGTCACCTTAGGATCCTAAAATTTTCTTTGTCTAAAACCTTACCAAAAAAATATATAGTAAAAATTCCAAGATGACTCGTTTGAAACTGATTTCAGGACTAGTCATAAATCCTAACTTCCATAGGCTATATCTAAAAAAGTGTAATGAACAATTACCTAATTTTTCAGAGTCTAAAACTTCTCTGAAAAAAAACTATAGTGAAAAATCTAATATGACTTACTTAAAAGAGGAAAACCTTAGGATTGTATGCTCTGAAACCAAATGTTATGCACCAAACAACCAAAATAGCATAGAGAGAGAGAGGTAAATCCACACCTTGAAAATGATATAATAATGAATTTGAATCTCCTTCGAGGGGGAAACCTCCTTTTTGTTGGAAAATCGATTATCATTGATGTCAACTTTAGAAGAAGTTTAGAAGCCTCTAGAAGTAATGGGTGTATTTGGAGAAGTCTCCAAAGTGGTCCCCTTTTGTCATATCTTTGAGCATGGCCCTCATGGGAAGACACTTTGAAGAAGTCTACAAGAAGCCCAGAGGTGTGGTCATGAGGCTCGAAGTTGACTAAGGAATACGAGGTTGAAAAATATTACAAGTACATGCAAAATAGTGGGGAAATCATGGAAATTGAAGAAGCATAAAGTTTATGCTCATATTGCCACGAGAACGGAACAACAGGGTCAACTACCTAGCCAAACCCAGAATTACATGTCGTTACTGTATGAATAGATATTTTAATGAGAGTATTTATTACTTGATGATTCAAGAGTAGCTGGAGATGGTAAACCGTACAAGTTAAGAAGTCCTCATCATGTTGTTTCCAATGGTAGGTGGTACACCACGTGGTTTCTCACGATTGGGGACTTATGTCCTTATTAAATTGAATCCCTGAAGAATGGTTAAGAAGTCCCTAAATGGTTGCAAAAAGAAGTTACAATTCATTAATTAAAGGGTAAAACAGTTATAACAAGAAATACTGAGTTGACCCTAAAAGTTAAGAAGTCCCTAAACAATTGCAACAAGAAGTTACAAGTAATCAATTAAAGGGTAAAATAATTGTAACATGAAATAATGAGTTGACCCTAAAATCAGGGAAAAGTGTAAAACAATCATTAATTAAAGGGTAAAACAGTTGTAACAAGAAATAATGAATTGACCCTAAAATAAAGAAAAAGGGTAAAACAATTACAAATTAGCCCCAAAAGAAGTCACTTGAAAAGTATAAATACACATCAAGGGTCTCTTATTCATATACACAAGTTCATTGAATATTTATCGAGTGAGCACATGATTTATTGGAAAATATGAGGTAGCAAGGTTGAGGTAAACCAAAGGGGATGATTTTTCCAGGTTGCAGCAAGGTATGGTGATGCAACAAGGTTGTTACAAAATCAGAGGTATGTTTTTATATGAATTTGGAAGGTTATGTCTTGATGTTATGATACATACTTGAGGCATGTTTTGGAGATTTGGGCATATGCTTTGAGGCACATCTTGGATGTATGGTATATGTTTGGTACGTGGTTTGAGGCATATATATTGAGGCATATTGTTGGTACATATATGGGATATATTGGCATATATATTTGGCACATGTTTGAGATACATATCTTGATGATGTTATGGCACATGTTTGAGGCATACCTTGGTATATGGTTAGAGATGCTCTTGGTGATCTTGGCACATGATCTATGTGAGTGGATTTGGCCTTGTTGATGGTGATCAGTGGCAGTGATAGGTTGATGATGGTATATCAGTGACAGTGAGAACGACATTGATAGTGATAGTGACAATGGCAATGACAATGACAATGACAGTGACAATGACAGTGACAGTGGTAGTGACAGTGATAGTGATAGTGACAGTGATAGTGATAGTGACAATGGCAGTGATAGTGACAATGAAAGTAGAAGTGACATGTTGAGTCTACATTTATATTTTAGGTTAGAAGGAAGTGGAAATGAAAGGGGGTTGTATCCGCCTTCCGGTTTGAGTCGGAGAACACATGGAGTTGGAGATTCCTTCATGTTGGAGCTTGTAAATTAGGGGTTCATTGCATACTTTTGGTTGGAGTCGGTGTTATCAGATTAATCGATAAGTGCGGACATGAACAAATCTCCCTAACTTCCACAGTAAACTAGAACAAAATAAAACAAAATACACACTTCGCCTTATACTTCATCATCATATAAACTATTTTAATGAGATACAAGTGACATACCTTTTAAATGACGCTTGATCCTCACTAGTGTCATCCTTGTAGCTCCTTCCTTGAGTTTTCATAATAGTAAGACTGTTTAAGAATCACAAACCAACAAAGAAGGAAAACAAAGATATATGTATTTTAATGAAGTCTATGTATATGATCAATGAATTATACAATAGAAGATGAGATGCTTATATAGGGAAGAAATGCATTACTGTATTAAGTGAATAGAAAGTGGAGAATACAACCCATGACTTGATGTTGCAAGGTCCCCTTTTGATGGCTCTTTTCTTCAACACACACACCTTTGCTCCAATTCCTTAAATGAAGAAGATCCACAATCTGACTTAAAGAATTGAAGCAAATCTCTCAAGCATAATCTGAAGTAGAAATCTCTATACAAATCTTAGCCTATTCAACCTTAGCCTTTTCCATGAGAGATCCCTCTTTATATAGTGTGAAAGAGGGATGGATGAGGAGATTAGGATGATCCCACCAAATCAGAGAAGCAAGTAAGATCCAAACCGTTTGGAGGCCACCTCATCTTCTAGAAGATTCCATTACAGAACATTCGTGAAATTTGACTTTTCTCATGATTTAAGCATTGTCGCACCCTGTGCACAAGCAGCATGCGATGACATCATAGTCCAGGTTTAGGGCAGAGTGCGACGATCAGGCATTGTCGCACCCCTTGCATATAGCAAGGTGCGACAACCTTCTTTGACATGGTTTTTGAAAGAGGAAAGCAAATCACTTTTCCCATGGAGAAAGTATCTTTTAATATTTTCAGGGAACATGAACACATGTTGTTAGGTGATCACTGAGGTAACCAAAATAATGTGTAACAAAATGCCCCGCAACGTATGAAGCTGGAACTCGTGACAACTGAAATACTTTGCAGAACGTGTGTGTCGAAAACAAGGAGCACATCGATTAGGAACATGCAAACAAACAAGCATATGCATAATATCATATCATTTATGAGGTAGGCATTCCCATGCTCAGACAACAAGTGACTCTAATCATAAGTGTCAAGTGAGTCATGGCCACTAAACATACACTCGGGATCCATGTCATCATGATTTGACATAGCCATCAGGAATATACTGTGGATCTATGCTCTAAAAAAATTCAAATTCAGACATATCCACGAGACATACACAATGGATCTATGTGTCAGTACCAATTCGTGAATACTCCGTCACAACCTGGATCAAGTTGATAAGATCCAGGGTCTTCATTTCCATCACCTCTAAGTACGTATCTAGCCATGTGATTACAGGTGTTGAAACCGAACATGGTAGAAACCACTTGATTACCGATCATTAATGAAAACCGTTAAAAAGTGCGAGGGAAATCACCATTGATATCAATGAATCCCAAGGTACCCCAGTAAAATCCAATGAATGTGAATAATTGTGTTGAAGTTGAACATTCGATGGAATCTTCCAATCATGGGTCAATGATGCAAACCCACTGTTGAAAGCGAAGAAACCTGCCATTGAGGCATGCATGCTCTAAGGTACTAAATGATTTCTAAGTCTTGTTCCCGGATAATGTGTTGAAGTCGACATGAAAAGAATCATCACAGGAGGGCCTTGATGTATCCTCCATCAATGACACAAAATATGTAACATATTTGAAGTAGATCAAAGTATGAAGTGATTCAGAACTGACTCAAGAAAGACCGACATGGTATAAAATTTATAACTGCAGATGGCCAACTCGATAGAAGGCTTGTTTAGGTTGGAATTCTCTTGAACATATGAATGACATGACAATGGTCTTGGCAGCATCAACTCAAGGAGGACCCAACATATGAACTTGTGGATGGTCAAACAAGAGACAAATGGATTTCCCAACCCAAATACAATGATGAAGGGGGGTGTCATGTTCAAGAGAGAATATGATTGCCACTAACATTAATACAGAGACACATTTCTTCCCAATTTCCCCCCACCATTTCTGGCGATTACCTCTTTATTTTTACGCAAGCTTGAGGAGGATAACATATTCTTGTAGATGTAATCTCATCCTTCGGATGAGTCCCTCAGAGTATGTTTAACGAAACCTAATAATGAGTGGTTTGATCCCATATGGGTATTTCTATGGTTGTTTAATGAGTCCAAGGAAAGAAAACTTAGGGGTTTTTCATTTTTAGAGAGTCTGAAAAACACTTAAAGAGAACTCCATTAGGTCCTTTTTTGTAAATTAATCTGACGAGACCGAAAAAGTGATAACCTACCACTCATAAGATATTTTCTTCAAATACTTTTATGAGCGTGAAAAGGACAAGGTCGCTCGACCATCTTTTCATGTTTAGGGAGCTTGAAAAGAGCTTAAAGGATACTCCATAGGTTTTTTTTCTTCGTGTCACTATTACGAGTTCGAAAAAATGACAAAAGACTACTCGATTACATTCTCATGGTTTCATGAGCATGAGAAAGAATTGAGACTCTACTTGGAGTTTTTCCTGAAAAACCCTAAAAAGATCTATACATGCAAAACATATACAAAAACAAACCAAAAAGGGGTGCCCCCAACGTGTCATCTCTAGAATTTTTAATCTGCAAAAGTCAACACTTGTAAAGTTGTTAAGACTTTAGAGCACAGATAAAGCATAAAAATAATATAATTTGCAAATGAAAAGTGATAAAAGTCAATAAAATAGGTTAAAAGCACCATTTTACCATTTCATTTGTAAGTTTACCCAAATAGTGCTCCAAATCCCTTTTTCACCCCGATTTTCAAATGTCGATTGTGGAGCATGTGGTGGATCATTTCATAAATTGTCTCCACCAAAGAGTTAATCTCCTTCTCCTTCATCTTTTCATGGTTTCAAAATTAATTTTCATTGGTTAAATTTATGTTTTTGGGTCAATTTTTAGGGGTTACCTGCGTGTTGAGATCGTCGCAGGCACCCTATATCATGAACTGCTACGATCTAGGATCATTGAAAGTGAACCTATAGGTAGGGTGTGATGACGTCGCACTGTGAAAATGCATAGACCCGCGACGTCCGCAACCAAAAACTTAAAAAAGATGAACCTAACTAGAAAAAACCCCTAGTAAAGAATTTTATGTTTCTAATCTCATATTATGGTTCCTTGGTTAAAATGATGGAGTGGCATTAGCAAGAGAATGGAGAAGAATATTACCTCGCTGGGAATGACCCGACAATAGTTATGGCCCTCAGGCAGCTTGGGTTACTAAAATTCTTTAGGATTTAGGGCATGAGAGCCCAGTTGAGACTACTTGAATACTTGGTTCACATGTGGGATGTGAACGAGAAGGAATTTCGTGTGGGTATCCACACACTCACAATAGATATCGAGGACATCTTTTTCCCGAAAGGACAATCTCACTATGGTTCACGAGTGACACTTACAAGCAGCAGGGGTGGAGGTGAGCCCATGGACTACTACGTCCTCCATCATTGTGTGCCAGGTACTGAGAAACATAGCAACAAGGTAGCTATCATGGATGTCCGAGATTTTCCTTTGCAGACTATACTATACACTATTACTTGCATGGTAGGGAGTGAAACTCCTCATATGGCTCTGCAGATCCATTTTTAGTATTCCATAGAATGTATGGAGCCCAGGGTCTTCACTGGTGCGAAGGGGTCTTAAAAATCATGAAGAAACAACTTACCAAGTGCCTAAATGGTGGGTTAAAACAATTTGGATATGGGTCTATTTTGGTGTCCTTCCTAGAGAGGGTCCCTATCCTATGCCTGCAGGTAGAGTGGGGTATACCCGCTCCACAGGATCTAAGGATGAATAGGTGGGTATATATGATGGCTTGACATGGAGGTGTTCACATTGTCAAATATGACGATGCATTCTTCCAATGGATGAGGACTCAGCTTCTCATGGTTGAAGATTATGCTTATGCCATAGTAGATTTCCATGGAGATCCAGATCTGGCTCTTCCTAATGGGTCCCAATGGGGGGACATAGGTAAGAAGGAAATTTTGTTTATATAATGTTTTTGTTATTTTAATGATATAACATGTTTTTTTTTTGTTATTTATCCGATGACTAATCAAGTGCTCTCATTAATGCAGATGTGGGGCCTTATCATCCCCCAAGATCATCTCCCATATAGAGGCGTAGAGAGAGAGGTTCCGTAGAAGGAGTGGTTGCAATAAACCTCGAGGCTGTAGAACAGAACGTGGAGGGATTGACCATGCATGTCCCCGACGCTACTGTGGACGAGCTCCCGAGGAATTATCAACACCACACAATGGACGTATCTGCATCCATTGGTTGACTGCTCCGTAGAGTAGCACGGGTAGTCGATTTTTATAGAGAGCAACATCCTTGATGCTTTTGTACATGAATCTATGAGCTTCACATTTTTGATATTTTGGTCTTGAGACAAAAAAACTTTTTGTAAACTTTTATTGTTATAAATATAAGGCTCCTACTGGCTTACTTGTTTTATGTACAAAGTGTGATTGGATTTTATAAATGTCTCAAATGTCTGTCTAGCACATAATTATCCCATGCATCTGTTAATGTATTTAGACATCTAGGAATGTGTTGATATTCAATGTAATCAAAATGGCGTTCCAAAGGCGAATTCGTAAATATACCCTTAACAAATTATGACTTCGGATGGAATAAACGTTACTCAACTTTAGTAATACTAAATGTAAATCAAGTTGTACAATAAGATGACGAATTTTGAGTGAAATGATGTCAGTTAACAACTCGATAACTACACTGTATTCCGCGATATTGTTAGGTTCATGACCAAGGAAAACACCATGTAGACTGATTAATTCATCTGTAAGTGCATAGATTGCCCAAGCAATAGACACTAAGTTTTGAGTACTACGACTATCACCATCAACGAAGCCAATATAGGGTAGAGAAGACACCGAAATTGGAAAACCAAGCAAAATGCAAGGTAAGCAGCCGAAAGGTGGAACCAAAAATGAAAATGCACACAAGAGTATGATACACTAAAAATACACAACACTCATGCAAAAATGATTTAAGTATAATACTTCTTCAAGTAAAGTCCATTTATGGGTTCACTCAAAGGAATTCCATCATAATACACCATCTCATAAGCCCCTTTCTCCAACACTCGTTTCACAATATAAGGACCCCCCCACATGGGGTCGAATTTACCGGCCCCTAGCAAATCACAATCTTGCTCGTAAAGAAGAACTAGATCACCTTCAGAAAAAAGAACGTGGTTTGACAGGCTTGTCATATTGAGCTTTGACACACTTTTTCTGAGTTTCAATGACTAAGGCAACATCACGACGGGTTTCGTCTAATTGCATCAAATACAAAAGACATTCCTCTTCAGTTGAGGTGTTAGGGAGAAGTTCGACAACTAGTTTCAAGGATGAGATTTCACATTGAATCAAAAAAATTGCTTCGATAGCATATACTAACTAGAAAGGTGTGAATCCCGTGATAAACTTAATGAATGTCCAATAGGCCCACAATGCTGAGAACAACATCGTGTGCCAATTTGACTTATGAATTCCTACCATCTGTCCAAGCATAGTAGTGAAAAATTTGTTGATTGCTTCAACCTGGCCATTATCCTGTGGATAATAAGGGGTTGAGTTTTCACGTTGAAGACCCAACTTCTGAGTAAGTTCAGACATCATGAAATTGTGAAAATAACTACCGTTATCAGTAACAATGGCTTGAGGGACACAAAATCTAGTAATGATATGATTGAATATTAATAACGCTGCAATTTTCCCAATATTATCAAATGTAGGCATCACCTTGGCCCATTTAGTGAAATAATCCACAGCTACAGTAATGTATCCATGCCCCCCGACTGAGTGAGGGTTACATGTCATGAAGTCAATACCCGATTTAGTGAATGGACCGACAAAAACTACAGGGTGAAGAGGAGCAGGGTGAGATCGGATCTTATTCTTGTAAGTTTGATAAGTGTGGAATTTCTGGACGACAGTAATGCAATCCTTAAACAACGAAGGCCAAAAATAACCAGTTTGTAAGATGTTTTGGGCAGTGGCATACCTAGACATATGACCACCACATTTTCTAGAGTGGCAGTCATTCAAATCTTTCTCAGCTTCATCGTAGGTGAGACATCGTTGAAATATGGAATCAATACCACAACGGTAAAGGGTATCACCAAGGATAATGTATTGACGAGTTTGATACTGGATACAATGACGATCTGTACTAGAAAGATCAGGCCAGAAAGTTTGGATATGGAGATAGATGATAATATCTCCGTACGATATGTCGTCAGAACTGATCAGAAAGAGGGATTCGTCAGGTAAGGAATCCTCTGCCACAATTTCTGTCTCAGTAGAGGGAAGGTCAAATATCAATTCAGAAAAAACCAAAGACTTTTTTGACTTGGCGCATTCAAACTCCAAATCAAACTCCTGGAGAATAACTATCCGTTTAGAGTACATTCCCCCTAGAAATTATCGGGTAAGGATATGTTGCACGGGGTTGCAATCGGAAATGACTGTGGTTCTGCGTAATAGGATGTAGTGACGAAAACGTTGAACAACTTGAACAACTACCAAGGCCAGTTTGTCCACATGTAAATATTTGGTTTCGATAGTCATGAAACTCTGACTCAAATAGTATATAACATGTTCATTGTGTGAATCATCCTCTTGGACTAAAACCATAGCAATGGTAGAGTCTGAAGAAACTAAGTACAATAAATAATCTCGGCTATAATAAGGTGGAAACAACAATGGTGTATGGGTTAAGGCGAGTTTCAAAGATTCAAAGGATTTGTTTGTAGTGTCGTCCCATAAAAAATTGTAACCTTTCTTGAGAAGCCGAGTAAATCCTTTCGTTAATTCAACGTATTTGGGAATGAATAGATGTAAAATTTTTTCCTTCCCTTGCAAACTTTGGAGTTGGGGTAGTGTGGAAGGATGAGGCAGATTAAGAATAGCCTCAACCTTCAAGGGGTCTACTCGAATCTGATGCAGGAGCATCGCCAACTCATCAAGCGAGCCAACACATCAAGCAGAGATCAACTGGATAAACAAACCCAAATTTTTGAAGTGCTTTGGGATTGTAGCGCAAGTCTTTAATGAACCATTTATGAAGATGCATTTGTATATTGTATTGGACCTTGAGCCTTAAGCTCTCGTCCTTTGGTAGATAGTTGACATTTAATAGATTTAATGCTGGTAGATAGGATTTTAAGTCTATATTTGATAGTTAGAGTTCGAGAGGGAAAATGGATATAGACACCCTCATTGTGAATTGTAATATTATCAACCCAGGAGAAGAGAAGAGCAAGCAAAGAATATTGTATGAAGAACACCCATGTACAGTCAATTGAATTAATAGAAGGAAGATTTGATTCAAGCTCATGGTTTGTGTTGTTTTCTCTGTGTATTGAGGTTATGCTCATGAATGTTTGCTTTCTGGTTATGCATTTTATTTGTATATGCTGTGCATGTGATTTCATGTTTCAAACTAAAGTCTAAAAGGGAGAGAGAATGAGGTTCAATTGTTTCTCTATATGAGCCAGGAGATTCCTGCAAGTTGTGCAGTTGAATTCATCCGCAAGGAGTGCGTTGATGAAGGCTCAATAGTTTAACTTTTGTTCTCATTCACCCAGAAGTGGAAATGGGTTGTTGAAGCCGTGCAAGGAGTGCGTAGGCTGAAGCAGAAGTCTCAGTTGTGAATCTGAGCAAAGGTAATCAAAGACTGCTGCTGCAGGAGTTGTACAGAGTCGAAGGGATTCAACACTTGGGAGTTGTTGAAGGATTTCCGCAAGGAGTGCGTGCAAGTTCCTCTGAAAGAATCAGAGTGGAAAAGCTCAGGAGGTATAGCACCTTCGTGATATCGTTAAAGAGAGCACATGAGGTTTGTGCCGTGGATTGTTCGAGCAAGGAGTTGCAAGCGCAGGCATTGGAGAGCAAGTTCTGAGAAGGAATACTTATCCGTTCTTAAGAAATCTTCAAGGAGGAGAAATCGACGGTCATGATTCACAGAGGCAAATTGCGACATCCCGTCAGTCGCTAGATCTCAAGAAGTTGCATAGGATTTTAAGTCCTAGTGTGCAGAGTAGGAGTCCCGAAGGAGTCATCGGGATATCCGAGTCATCGGGGTATTACAGGTCGAGAGAACGGAGACCTTTTGAGTCTCAAAACTCCGACGGAGAATCTCAGCCGTTGATTTCGACAAAACATGTGCCAAGGAGCCAGGAAGTCATCAGGGTTTAGTTCATCGAAGAATCGGGTTTTCTGAGGACATAGAATGCTCACAGGTTGGGGTCACGATCCGCGATATCTCGACGGGAGTTCAGAACCATCCATTGTTAGGGACACGTGGCAAGTGATCCAGAAGTGTCGCTAATCGAAGAATCGGGGTTTCCGGTGACAAGAGACTCGTGCATGTTGGAATCGCGATCCACGATTTCTCGACAGGATCAACACCGTCCATTGGTAGGGACACGTGGCCAGAGATCCTGCAGATTCGGGGATCGGGAAATTGAAAGTCCCGTGCACATGACAACAGGATTCGCGATATCCCGATACACAATTTTCCGACGGGGTTAAGGATCATAGTGGAGGACAGGTGTTGGGAGGTCAACCCTCGCAGGGAGTCAACGCCAAGTGGCGTCGGCATATCGCAAACTCGAAGGTTCGTGGATTGGATCTGCAAGGAATTGCATTAAAAGTTGTGAGGACGCGAGGTTGTGAAAGCGCGACAGGAGGGTACCGGCGTCTCGGCACATCGGGACTCGAGAGTTGGAGAACCGAGCGCTGAGAGTCGCGAGTAGCGAAGTCGCGATAGAGTAGAAGTCCCAATAAGGGGGGAGAAGGTCAGCGTTGACTGAGCCATCGGGAGTCGGGGGTCCGTGAGAGCAGTGGATCACGACAGCGCAAGTGCCAATTTTTCGACGGGAGAATTCTCGACGAGAGCAAGGAAAACGTGGGTGAATATTCATCGGGGTTCGAGGATTTGTGAGACCCGATTCTGTTCTTTCAGGACTCGCGATCTGGCGAGGTCCGATTTCCCAATTTAAAGAAGGGAGATCATAAGGAGAAGGTCCTGTGGGAGCTGGAAAGTCCCGATAAGGGATTTGAAGAGAATTTTAGCTCTTCGGGCCAGAGGAGGAGAAGGTCCTGTGGGAGCGGACGTGCCCTGGGTGGTGCGGCTGCGTTAGAATCCCATGTATAGACATGATAAAACCAGGAATTCATCCGGATTACACACAAAAAACACATTTATGTGGATTCAAATGTATGCGATAATAATGACATCGTAGGAAAATGGCTCATAGATGTGCTGGGTGATCTTGACGACGCATAGAATGCACTGGTAGATAATCTAGATAGTGTTGTACAATGTGCTTAATGTCATGAAAAGCGTAAGACATAGCGTGCTGAAAAGTCGCTCCAACATTTTTGAGACCAAAAGGTAGTTTCCGGTATACGAAGGTTCCCCAAGGACAAATAAAATAAGTCTTGTGTTGATCCGTAGGTAAAATATTGATTTGATTATAGCTGGATAAACCATCCATCAAACAAAATATTTCACTCCCGACACAATCGTTAACAATCTGGTCAACGAAAGGGGTTGGATAATTGTCTTTGGGACAATCTTGATTGATATCCCTATAATCTACACAAACGTGGATCATGCCTTGTTTATTGTTAACCATAACAAGATTGGACACCCAAATGGTCAAAGCCACATGATAGACAAAGCTAACTTTAAGAAGTTTTTCAACTTCAAGCTTAATAGCGACGAATTTATGTGGATGCACTGGGCAAAGTCTCTTTTAAACAGGTTTAGCGTTCGGGTAAGTCTTAATCTCATGCACAACAATATCAGGATCAATACAGGCATCTCTTCATAACTCCAGTAAAAAACGTCACAAAATTCTTGGAAAATGGATTTATAAGTAAAAACCTCATCAATAGAACATGAGGTACCAATATGAACATTTTCCATGACTCTGGGTGTAATCGATATGTCTAGAGGAATGGTAGGTGAAATATTACTTAAGTTCCCTTCATACAAAACATCGTGTGTTGACTCAGGAATAGAAGAAATAACAACAACGGTAGACAAAGTCGAAATCCGTTGGTAACTCTCTATGGTCTCACATTCTAGGAAGAGAATATAACAATGATACCCATCGTCCCATGGAGGATCTTCCAGGGACATGATCATCACGATCATCTCATCAGTAGAAAAGATCATGTGGAACAAATTAGGATATGTATCACCGAGAGAAGGAGGAGAAGGAGTCACTGATTGAATTGCTTGATAAGCTGATTACACTAGACTTAAAGGCATTCTGTCACCATAAAAAAGATAATAACCAGATATATGTACTATCCATGGGTCATAAGACTCGGGGGTTTCATGAACAACGGTTGATATCATGTTAATTGAGGTGACAAAAGGAGGAGGAATATCAGGTGGTGGAATAGGAAATGTACCCATTGTTGGCGATAAAAATCACAACGAGGAGTTTGCCTGCAAAGTATTGCTAAAGCCTATTATAAGCTAATTATATATATAATACTAGTAGGTGGGACCCCCTTGTAAATTGGGAGATCAGATCTGGTTCTTATTTGATGTTTATGCTGTTGCTCGACACTGCTTACAGGGTTCTACATGATTGATGAAATCTTGGTTTTATTTGTGACATAATAGCAGATGGATAATGCGTATTATTTGTTGTTTCTAATTGCTCTAAGATCTAAATTCCATATTGTGTGAATGGCTTATATCCATTGTTATCACATTGATATTTAGTGCCATGATCTGTTACATGTTGCATCTGCACAAAACACATGTTAGTCATGACAAAAGATAAAAGAAATATGGAACAAATACAAGGAAAAAAAGCTATCCTATACTATGCTATGCTATGCTACATTATATGCAAATGAAATTAAAAGGATTGTTGTTAGTCCTAGCTAACAAATTTAGTGGCTATACAATTTATTGAGTTATATGAAAACCCATTTGATGTGCGTTATGGTATGGTTGGCAATGGTTAAATGTGATATGGGGTGGCATGTTTGGAAAGTGATGGAGGTTAGTTTCGATGCATAGATTAATTGAATGGATTAATGGAGGGTTGGCTGGCGTGTACTAAGGAATTGAATAAGTAGAGGATGGAATCGACGTGCATTTACTGCACGTCATTCCATAGCTCTCCCAATGGCCGTCACCCTAGATTGGCTATTGTTCAATTGTGTTTCGCTGTGGTTAAGCTTTGATTTTTAGGCAAGGGAAGAATGCTCGACCAAGCTCACGTTTTTAAGGATTTTTGGTTACATGTATGTCTTTTTTTTGCCATCCATGAACCCACTCTGGTTATGAAATAGATATTGGCTCGATGATGTATGGGTTTGTGATTTTTTTGAGATTGACAACTATTTAAAATTGTGATATTTATCTGGAATGGTTGGTTGTGTGTATTCACTGTAAATGAAAGGATTGGATAGTTGAAGTCACGATTTCATTGATGATTCTGTGTGGTGGAAGCCATGAAGGCTCTCTGTTGTCTTATGGGTTTTACTTGGAGGGTTTCATTCGGTCTAGACTTGCTGGCTGTCTCGACATAGTTCTTGTAAACATACCCAATTGTATTTGGTTGCTGCGTTTGATTTTGAACCACCATGGGTCACTGCTATCGTTTTTGCCTAGCGTCGTGGGTTTGTGTATGATTGTGGTTTCTGCACAATGCCAAGATGCTTTCTTTAGGGTTGGTTGTTATTTCACAGCTTTGTTTTTATATCAACATTACACGGGTTGATTGGGAAAACCACGAGGGTTATGCCCTGTGTGTTCTTAGTGTTATTATAATAAGCCTATGCTCCTCTTCTCATAAGTCTCTCCTATCTTGTGAACTGTCACCCTATCTGTGAAGCTATTGGTGATATGGCCTGTGTGTCCACCTTATTGTCTCGAAAGTTTCTCACCAGTTGTTGGTGGTCGAATCCAGTCTCCCTGTGTTGGTCCACAGAGCGAACCCTTGATTACTCAAAGCCCGTTTTGATTATTCAAAGCCCGTTTTTAATAAATGGAGCCAGTTATATCCTGTTGGGTATATTATTGATTATTATGAGTTGGTGGAGTATCTTCAAAAGTGGTTGATTGTTGGCTCGTCTCTGTTAATAGTGTTGATAATGGTTTTGATTATCGACATCTAGTCACTGCATTTTTTATTATAACAGTCGAGTATATAGATCAACATGGTTAATTGGTTGATCGGGAGTATGCCTCTTTGCTTTATGAGCTGGGTTGTGTGTTTCCTACAACATGATATAGGTTGAAATGATGGTTGCTGTTAATATGTGTCTTAATTGCCAATCGAGATTATTGCAATTTAAAACCATGATATTTGTGACTTGGCTATCTACTTTATATGTTTTATGGATATCGTGCATCGTATCATAGATGGGCACGAGTTTTATAACAATATGGTTTCATTACAATTTAAATGTTAAATTGATTAAATGAATGGAATCAGGCACGATTTTTAAAGAGCTTGTGTCTGTGTTTGATTTGAAGAATTTATTTGTAGACAATGGTTTGGATGTTGAACAGAGTCAATGCAAATGAATGTGTATTCATTGGAATTTTGTTTTAATATTAAATGGAAGAAATGAAAGGAAACATGATTCTTTATATAGGTTGTTTGGAAAGAATATTATTTCGAGTATGATGGCACTGTGTAATTGAAAGTGTTAAGGATTTAAAAGTGAACAATGAACAATTTTAACAGACAGAAATGGTTAAATTATACACACAATAATTGTTAATTGATCACAGTAATTGGTTAGTGTTGGTTTGTTGCATTGAATACATAATGGTTTTATGGATTACTTAATTAATATTATGAACAATATCCACTCTTTTCCCCTATCAATATTTCAATTTTCACTAATTACAATCCCCTCGCCTTCCCATATTCATTACTCACTCCATGTTCCTAAAATTTAATTACAGTTAAGATGAGCTTTGTATTGTGACAATTTAAGATCACATGGGTGGATTACAGTGATGTGTTCTTTGGTTTACATTTCAGTTGATTGTTGTTTTATGTGATCAGTAACCATGTCCTTTCCCCCTTCATTTTAACATTTTTCGCTCAATACAAACCCCTTGCACATCCAGGAACCCTTGTTTACCCCTTTCTCATTGACAACAGTTAAACAATTTGTATGGATTGGATTGCATGAGTCTGATATGTTGCTGAGCCAAAATTTATTTCATATTTTAAAAGAGTTGTCATGTATGGTTGTTAAAGAAACTATTTGCTAATCAATCATGCATACATGAATGATCTTTTTCAGCCGAGGTAGCCATGGTAGAGGTAACCGAGGAAGAAGTAATTGGAACAGGGGCCCTAGGAGGCCAAGATTCTCCATTCACTTTGATGTTGACTCGCAAGAGTTAGGCAAGCTATCTCAGGTTTGGTTTTTCAATTGTATTGGGAAAGGAGTGGTTCAACCTAGGCCTGAAAGGCCTCCCTTACAAGATCCACATGCCCATGGTATTCCCGTGCCCCCTCATGTCTCATTGCAACACAAGGTTCCCGAAAATGACGAATGGCAAGAGATTGTCTACCCGACAGTCTCCTAACATCGTGGCTGGCCCAATTTGTCTTTACCTACTCCCCCGTCTATCAATAAAATTGTCCAAGATTCCCCTACCCACTCACCAGTTCAGTCTTCCCATGTGAGTAAAAGGTTGAAAATCGAGGCCCGCCATGCCCTTGACAAAGGAAAAGCCACTGCTGCCCCTTCCTCACCCTCTAATGGCTCTGATAAATCCGTGTCCTTCCGGATGCATTTGAGGGATGATTGATCTCATGTGATCAATGAGATTACGCCTAAAGGCTCAGCAAAGCCAAAGGAAAATTCAGAGAGATCAAAAGGTGACAACAACAACAAGGGAAGGATTGCATCTCAGAGTGGGAAATATGGATTTTATGTTTTTATTTATTTATTATTGTTGAGAACAGTTGACTTCAGAAATTTTGGACAACATGATATTTTTGGATATATGAGTAATATATTTTGAAAATAATTTTAAATATCATTGAGATAAATTGTCAAACATGAATGTGATGATGGGAGTCACAAGGAGGGATGTTTTTGTTTAATTAACTAGTTGTGTTACGATTGTTTAAAGCTAAAGGGGAGTCACAAGGGGTCCCACCTACTAGTTATTATTTATTTAAAAATCCTTATTATGATTTATTACTTTCCCCCCTAACTAAAAATTTGGTTGAGTTTTTAGTTAACTTAACTAATGAAGTAGTTCAACTACTTCAACCAATTCTAATTTGCTTAAAGGCAAAAGGAAATGGAGGAACAAGAGGAGGATGGAAGGAGAAGCATACTAAGGTTTGCTCCTGAGTTTTGTTGAGATAATTTAGTTTTCATTCATTCCTTAATTCATTACAAGCCTAATTATTTTTTATGATAGCAGGGTCTTATTGTAGACAACAAGATTCAGGGCTGAATTACATCATTCAAACACTTGTTTTTCAGAGGTGTTGATCTATTTTTGATAGTCTGTGTAGAATTTTCTGTTTGTGAATTAATTTTCATGACTGACAAGGGCTATTGTGTACAGTCTAGTGGGCAACAATCTGTGGCAAGCTAATTCAGCTTTTCAAGTTCATTTTTTAATTTTCTTTCAGAAGTCCTTTTGTATGTTTCGTCGGGGACATCTAAGTTTGACTTTGGTCCAAAAATTTCTCAGGAAATTTTGTAAAGAGAATGATTATTTGATGAACTAGAATGAAATAAATGATTGCTTTATGTCTCATATGTGTTGATTATTGACTTGGTGTATTTACTCCTGTCTCTATATTTATTTCAACATCTGATATATTCAGAAAATTACATAAAAAATGAGTTTTTCAGCAAGCTTTTAATTATAAAAAACAGCCTAAGCACTTGTAAATAATACTTGTAAATAAGGATATCGATTTTGATGGCTATAAACATAGGGTGATATTCCCGTATTGATCTAAAAATGAAGAAGACTTGAAAAACTTGAATAATTATTGCAAGTGAAATGTTATGTGTTTAAAGCAACATGATCAATTTGCAACACATAAATTAAGGATTACTTATGCAAAATACACATAGACAACAACATAAACATTGAACATAATCACACGTGCACAACAATTGATAAAGGAGTTCACCCCTCTTATGGGCTAGATCTCTTGGTCCAGCTTCCAATGGATCATTATTATTAATTTCTCAAAAGTGCTCAAAAAACATGTCTTACAATGCTCAAACTGACAAACCGACTGCTCCAATGGCTTCCTAGCGTCCCAAAACCCCTGTCTGGGCTCTTTCGGCACCTGAAACAGTCGAAAAATGAGAAAGATAGGCCTCCTAGAAGTCTCCTTCTCCAAGCTTGCTGTCTCTGGTTCTACAATTCACTCTCCCCATTGAGTGAACCTGGCTCACACGCTCTTTAAAGCGTAAAAACCCAGTCCCGTACGCAACCGCACACTGGTACAAACCGTAGGATGGTTAAGGTCACGCCAGCCCCTAACCGCTTCGGCACCTGGGCGTATGGTAGCATGTGACCGAATGCTGGGAAAAGTGGTTAATTCGTTGTCCAACAGTGTAACCCCCGCGCGGTTAAACCACCGGTCAAACACGGATTACATATGCGCACATTTAACCAAAGGTTATGGTTCAAAACCCCGCGTGGTTAATATAATATGCAAACTATAGTTTATACATATATGCAATGTAATATTGCAATACATTGCAATTCAATGCAATGTAATACGCGCCAACGGTCGAGCTTTTATATATATGGTCGTATGTAATATACAATGTGTCCACGGGTCGGGGCTTAGCCCCGGCCCAACCCCCCTTTGCATCCGACATATATCAACATTAAATAATAGTAAAACTATATTACTAACAAGGTTCATGTGGCGGTACTTTGGCTA
>JZKD02S0326293.1:32953-53074 GCA_000966675.3 Picea glauca
ATTTTACATAACCAATTAAACAAAAATGAAGGGGACACGTGGCACCCATGGATTGGGCCACGTGTCCTCATATTACTCGCCATCAACCAGACACGTGTCACCATCCAATACGCCAGCAACCAACCAATAAATAACTGCCACATCATCACCGTATGGACTGTACAGTCCTACCACGTCACCATACAGACTGTACGGACTGTACAGACAGGTACAGTCAGCATCCAAAAATTTTTGCCTGTTTGGCTTGGCGGATAGATCGTGATATCTCCTTCATACAGACTCCATTTGAGAAAGTAAATATATCGCCGGAATCAGAAAGATGAGACGGACACAATGGCACTGTTTTTGTCACATTCTGAGCACTTTGAAAATTGAGCAAAATTTGATCCCCTGATCACGTATATCTTTCTTTAGCAAAGCAGGATCTGAAAATGTTTGAGTAAGATCATTTCATATATTTTCCTCAATACCCATTCTTTTAAAAGACCCACACCGACATTCTCATAACCGGGAGGTGTCTTCAAAATAAAAGGTACATTGCTAGTACGTGAATTAGAATTAAAGAAGGAGAGTTGATCAACAATAATGAGTTTTCCTTGGTGTGGGAAACGTAACACGCAAAAAATAGTAGAAACAACTACGCACATGGAGTCAATCTAGGTACGACCAAGTAGAAGGTTGTAATCGAGAGGTGCATCAAATAATTCAACCTCAACATTAACCACTTTACCTTCTAACATAATAGACAATGAAGGAAGAACACCATAAGGTTTAAACCCTGTACCATTGAAGGCCTTAAGAGTATTGCGTGACTCGGTAAGGGAAAGAGAGCCAATAGTTTTCCAACAAGTAACATACATAACACAAGTCGAGGCTCCTTCATCAATAATAGTTCGACACAAATTCTTATTTTCCACAACAAATTGGATTTGAAACGCTAATTGAGGAGGAAGCCTTGGAGTATGATCTTCCAAGTCAAATATTGTTAAGCTAGTATCGGTAGGATCAATTTCACCAATATCCTTTAACAAAACCTTCCATTGAGTAGGACAACTTGGAAGGACTTCGAGAGCCAACATCGCAGAGGGTGCATGCACAAGGTCTTCTAGAATGTTGTAGTTTTGGGCAGCACGTGCATGAGGATTAAATGAAGAATTTCGAACAATTCCCTTGGGAGGAGGACAAAGGAATGTATCTAGGCCTGGTCATTTGAGATGAAGAGGACCGTTTGGAGGTGAAGTTGGTGGAGAATATTGAACCAACAGAGGTGGTAAATCATCAACTTTCTCTTTTGAAGGAGAATAATCTTTGGCACGAGTTGCAACTGTAACTTCATTCTTCTTAGAGTCACCATTACACATAAGTACGTAAGATGTGGTAGAGGGAGAATTTTGGTCATAATGACCAATTGGGTCTGCTGCCGAGAAGGAAAATGTTGTGACAAGACGACGGGTGTAGGAGGTGTCCCGATCCCTTGCAGGGATTTAGTAACCTCGATGCGTTGTGGACAATATTTCGTATAATGATCATCACCATAAATAAGACAAGGATAACATGGTTTAAATTTGTCCTTGTCATCAACAAGATGTTTTTTGGGTTCCTACCCTTCCCTTTATTTTTATTTTGATTTTTACCAGTAGCCGTAGACTGAGCTAAATTGACTTCAGAGGTTTTACCGGGGGAAGGAGTTGGGTTAGGAGTATTTTGTACATTAGAGGTAGTAGACTTGGGATTGGTATGAATGACTTGTTTATACTGAGTCTCAGCATGAAAAGTTCCAATCGCGTGATCAATAGCATGAGAAGCTACTAGAGGTGTTGGGGTAAGAGTCGTAGAAGGACGAGGGGCATCAAGGATCAAGTCGTATAGTGTACCCATTTGCGAATAAACAAGATCTAGATATTGAGCATGATTGATCGCCTGCTCTTCAGTGACAACACCACCCATGGAAACATCACCGGCTATAGGCCCAATGAGTGATTTGGTAAACCACTCAGCCAACAGTTTATCATGAAGGGGAACTTTGATTAAGTGTCTTCTCCTCCTCCACTCATGGATATGATCAGAAATATGAGTGGAAGAGGATTATTTAAATGAACTCAAAATTTCAGTTCCTGTCTCATATCGAATTGACAATTGGTAATGCGTTAAGAAAGCCATGGCTAGGGTATTAAAGTCATTAAATAATCCTCGTGGTAACTCAATATACCATTTGGCTGCCGAACCCATGAGAGTTCGTTGGAAAAGTCGTAATCTTATAGAGTCATCCATCAATGAGTTGGACAAACACCAAATATGGAAAGTCATGACGTGATGATTTGGGTCTTCTCCTGATCGACTGTCAAACTTAGGAATGTCAGATGGTAATTTGGCTGGTATGATGGTCCAATAAGGAGAATGCAAAATAGGATCATTCAAAATCCTAGATAAATCCAGTAAATCCAAAGTAGCAAGAAATGGAAACTGTGTTCACTTGAGGAAACTGGTAGTTTTGAGGAGATAGTCCCGTAGGTATACCAGTAGGACCATAAGCAGTCCATAGATAGTTAGATAGTCCTGAAAGATTCATTTGTGGAGGGTTTTGATTAAGTAAGCTCCCTTGGAAAGGAGCATTATACTGAAAATTTTGATCCCAAGTAGGATTCATAGAACCTGGATACGGTTGCCCAAGGTTAGGGGGTATAAAAGAATTAAATTTAGGATGTTCCCCCCCAGACAGTTGTTGATTCCCTTGGAAATGAAGATTCCAAGGTCGATATTGTAATCCAAGTATATTTTTCCCATAAACTGGGTTATGGCCCCCAACTTGAGGTTGTCCCCCAACTTGAAGTTGGCCCCCAACTTGAAGTTTTCCCCAAATTGGAGGTTTCCCTCCAACAGGAATCTGAAAACCAGAAGCGACAAAATGACTGGTGCCTCCAACTGGATTGGAGCTAATAGGGCCAGAATGACTAGATCCTCCAAGAAAAGGTGGAGGAGGAACAAAAATATTAGACCCTCCGGATGGATTTTGGGACGGGTTAGCGATGGAAGTATTCGAAGTGTTATACCCAAGGGGAAGTGACATATTCGATCTAAGCAGAAGTGGTGTTCCAATAGGAGCTTGAGTGATAACCACATTTACAGTAGAAACAATCGTAGCTTATGGGACCATGGTAGAGTTGGGGATCTGGAGAGGAATAATCGAGTGAGAACCAATCAATAATTGGTCTGAAATTATGACGATGTTACTGGTTGTGCCAGTAAAATTATCTAAAGGTACTCTATAAGTAGCGGAATTCACAGGTGTTTATGACGCCATAAATGCTAGTTTATCAAAAATATTGTGTCCCGAAGGATTTCTCTGAAAAGGACGGACATGGACAGAGCTAGGATTAAAAATTTCAATAGTGTGAACTGGTCGGGTTCTAAACGAATCACTCTGAAAAAGTGGATCATCTACTCTAGACTCGGTGTGAGGTCCAGTAGGTACTTCAATATTCGCATAAAAAACAAGTTCTCCTGATGAGTTCATCTGGATAAAATGTGGATCTTTTACAACACTCAATAATGAATTTACAAGAAGTATGAATTCCTCTAAAGGAGTCAAACTTCCAATCTTAGAGGCTACTTCGTTATTGACTGTTCCCTCAGGAGATCCCTCTGGTGATTTAGGAAGCAAAGGGACGTAATATTCCATATCTTTCAGAGGTAGCCCTTGCATCCTACGTGAACGGTGAGGGCTGACGTTGGCTGCACCAAATAAAGAACTAAACAAATCTATGGCTAACTAGAGAAAAATACAACACTCACTAATAAAATCTAGAAATCAAACCAAGCAAACAAACCTTCTTATTTCGAAGTCACTAGTTGGTGATGAAATCCAACTTCGCGAAATCAAGACAAGAAGGGGCTAGGATAAAGCGGGTGGAAAATTTACGTTGACAACCTTCTTAACGGACTTACAACCATGTGCAAGATCCCACACATAATCGTGGGTATACCCTCTAAGGAGCCAGAGTGAGTTTGGCCAACTTCGATTCCAGGTATCGTGAAAATTTCCCCTCCACAGTCACCTCGTGTAAAGACCCTAGAGAGATAGGATACTAAGGTTACCAATTATGACAATGATGCCTGGGGAAACAGTCGAAAATCTAATCCACACACATGCTGATTAAGGTTGGTTGTCATTGATGTCAACCCTTGAAGAAAGCCCCGTAGCACAAAGGTTGGGTAATGGACCCAATATTGTTTGATGTAAATATGACTCGTTATTGTCTTGTCATGGTTGATAATAAGTAGAAATGGATGAACTCCAAAGTGGTCCCCTTATGGTGAATGCCCTCACGGAAAGACGCTTTGTGGATTGAGTTATCCTAGAAGTATGGTTAGAGAACCCATGCTTATTTGTGGCATAATGAGATGAACACCAACAAATTTTTTAGTGAAACTATCCTAGATGGATAGTGATTTTCATGCCATTTCCGGTGGTATGTGGAATGTCACATAACTCACGGTTTGAGATTTATGGCCTTACGAAGTTGGAGGACCCTCATATGTCATCTAGAAGCCCCAAAAGGTCAAAGTAGTCAAAGTGGTTTAAGAGATTTTATAAGGCAAATAATAAAGTGAAGTGATGAGTGTACTATAATTCAAAGTGAATAAAAAATAAATTAATTCAATAATAAATTTAATGGAGAAATTGGAAGTGGGTTAACCCTAAAATAAGGAAAGTGGCAAAGTGACCTAGAAGATGTTTTTAAGGAAGCTACTTGGAGAGTATAAATAAGAGGCAAGACTCTCTCATTTAAGGAAAAATTGAGCATATTTAATACCTATAGGTGTCTGAGGTAATCAAAGGATATCTAAGCCTAATTTTTGAGGAAAGTGAAGAAAAGAAGGTCGGAATTCAAGGAAGGATAAATTCTTTTGATGATGCTTTCTAGGGTATGTTTTTTTCAGGTCATCTCACCATTTTCTCAATAACTTTGTTTCTAGAATGACTCAAATCGTGAAATTGCTATGCCAATGAGTAAAAATATCCAAGTATCTGTGGTAAAAAATTCAGCTTCCGGGTCGTTGTATTTTTGGATTTACACTCCGTGGAAAATAGGGTTTGTGGCTAGTCCCAGAACTAGTCAAAAACAGATGTTTCGGGTAAAAACGTCATAAATTATTCATAACAGATAAACATTAAGTAAGACCAAATGTGTTGGTTATATTACAGTCTGTAGTATGCTGTGTAAAATTTTCATATAAATTCAACAAATATTCCATTCAGGGCACACTCTACAAGGTCACTCTATAGAATAAGCCAGAATTCAACAAAGTGTGCCATTTTTGCCATAAATCCTTTTCTGAGAGGTTCCAGGTAGTGAAACCTAGAGGAATCGCATAAAACAAACTGAAGAAAATTGTATATCCGTTTCATATCTTTATTCATTACATGTACAAAGTTATGATTATTTCAAGTTAGGGTTGTTGACTAATACAAAACTAGTCTTGTGAGACTAAAGAAAAGTTGGATGAAAATGCTAGTCTCTTGTTGTTAAAGTTAAGGAAGGTTTGTAGGTATGTGATAATATACACCAAGTCTATTACAGAGTTACAAATCATATTTGGATGATGAAATTGATGAGGGCTTTTGGTTGAGGTACAAGTTGGGTACATGGTTGAGACAAGTAGTTGACGAGTTGGCACATACATGAGGTGTATAGTTGATGCTGTTGGTATATATTGATGAGTCATAGTTTATGATTACTTGGCACATGATTGATACATACTTGGTACATGGTTGGTTTCACTTGTTTATAGTACAGGTTGATTACAGATTGTTTGGTACAGGTTAATTATAGATTGTTTAGTACAGGTTGGTGCATGGTTGATAAACCTGTCTATGGTACATGTTGATTACAGGTTGAGGTACAAGTTGATGCATGGTTCAGGTTTATTGGTACATGTTTACAATTGTATATCTCACAGTGATAGTGTGACAGTGGTTCCATCATTCTACTTCTACTTCAAGGCGGTTGGACGGGGCAAGGACATGTGGTTGTAGCCACCTTCCGGTTTTAGCCGAAGAACATAGGGGGTTGTAGCCTCCTTCTGGTTGTAGCGAGAGAATTGGGGAGTTAGAGCTTCCCTCAGGTTGTAGCCTGAGAAAATAGGGGGTTGGAGCCTCCTTCCAGTTGCATCTAGAAAAGAAAGGAAGTTGGTGCTTCCAATGAATGTAATTCTTCAAGACATATAAGATAAAGCATTCCGTGGTCTTCTCCTGATTTGGGTTTCCATGTAAAACACTGGTGTACTGTGTATGTGTGTGATTTTTCATTTCTTAATCCTTATTATTGGATAATAATTATACATTGATATAACACTTGGATTATTTGGAGAAAAAAGGATTATAATTACGCTATTACTAATTCACCCCCCCCCTCTCAGTAATCCAACAATGCAAAGGCAAGGTATCTAGCCTGAAATCAACTGGAGAAGGTCCCCACAAGATTTTCTTTTCAAGTGACCCCTAATAATATGCACAATCTCTACACTAATACTAACAAAGCAGGGTGAGTAACTCTTCCAATCCTAATGCGACCTCATGATTGGCCCTTGTGTTAGAAGGGATTCCTAGGACAAAATGTAGCAAGTGGATTTGAACTCTCCCTATCACAAGATACTATTCTGTGTTTTGATGCTTTAGAGAGTGTGGCTTACAACCTATTCCAAAGCAATATCCTAGATAATGTTGGTGAAGATAATTTCTAGAAAATAAAAGTTGCTAATAAATTTTAAAATTACGTTGTATTTTAAAGGTTGTTGTTTACTCAAAAGGGAAATGAAAATGAAACTGCTGACGTATGCAACCTTGACCCAATAAAGTGAAAGAAGATATGGTTATGAAATCTTTCAATTCAATGAACTCTAATTACAATAGGGAGAAGTATCTCTTTTTGAAATACCAAAGCTACAAAACACAATTTCTCAATTTTTGAATGAACAAAATCCCAAATAATCAAAAGCTATAAAAATTTTCAATTTTCTCCTTTAACAAATATTTTGAATGCAACAATTTTCTTGTGAAAGATAACTAAAAGAAAGAATGAATTCAATTCTTTCTTTCTCAAATTAAATAAGATATGTAATGAAGAAAAGAAAACATAATCCAAGAAAATTAACACACTTTCAACACGATTCCAAAATCGAACCCATAATGTAGACAAAAATGAAATGATAGGAAAACCTTTTGTCAAATACAAACAAAAAGTGTTTCTCAATAAATGAAAAATACAGAGAGTAAAAACAATCCAAAACTCAAACTAAATCAAAGACTCTTCATGAAACAAGCACTCAGGACCAAGATCTAGAGATTATACGCTTGTGACAAGAATAAAAAACAAAACTTGCAAAATTTACAAAGAAAACTTTCAATTTTCGAAAATCAATAAAAATCAAGCTTTAAGCTTATACATCAATAAATCACTGGTATCAGAAGTTCATCCCAGACAATTGAGTCAAAAATGGGTGGAAAAAATAAGAATTGGCTATCTCCAACAATTCCTACAGGAATCGTCGCAGGTTGCAGTGGAGCACAGTGCGACGATCTAGGGTCATTGCATGTTGGCAATAGGGTACAGTGCAACATCGTCACACTGGTCTGCACTAGTAGAGTGCAACGTCAGAGGATCATCATGGTCTATCTATATATTTCAATGCGATGATCTCTTAAACTAAAGGAAAATGGAAGGAAAGACAAATTCTTACTCAACCTTCAGACCAAGGGAGTCTAGATGGATCACCCACAGACTCAGAGAATGAATTTGACCAAAAGAAGGCAGGCTAAAAGCAAATAAGAGGCAAAAAACCAAAATAAAGTCGTATCCCCAATGGAGTCGCCAATTTTGTTATTAGATTAATCGGTAAGTGAGGACACGAACAGATCTCCCTAACTTCCATAGGAAACTAGAACAAAACAGAACATAATACACACTTCTCCTTAAACTTCATCATCATATAAACTAGTCTAATGAGGTACAAGTGACATACCTTTTAAACAACTCTTAATCCCCACTAGTGTCGTCCTTGTAGCTCCTTCCTTGAGTTTGAAAAATAGTAAGCCTGTCTAACAATCACAAACCAAAAAATAAGGAAAAGAAAGATATATGTATTCTAATGAAGTCTATGTATATGATCAAGGAATTATACAATAGAAGAAAAGATGCTTTATAGGGAAGAAATTAATTACTATATTAAGTGAATAGGAAGTGGAGAATACAACCCATGCCTTGATGTTGCAAGGTCCCCTTTCGATGGCTCTTTGCTTCGACACACAGACCTTTGCTCCAATGCATTGAATGAAGAAGATCCACAATCTAACTTGAAGAAATAAAGCAAATCTCTCAATCATAATCTAAAATAGAGATCTCCATACAAATATTAGCCTATTCAACCTTAGCCTTTTCCATGAGATATCCCTCTTTATACAATGTGAAAGAGATATTGATGAAGAGATTAGGATGATCCCACCAAATCAAAGAAGCGAGTAAGATCCAAACCGATTGGAGGCCACCTCATCTTCTAGAATATTCCCTTCTAGAACATTAGTGAAATTTGACTTTTCTCATGCTTTAAGCATCATAGCAACCTATGCACAAGAAACATGCGATGACATCGCAGTCCAAGTTCAGGGCAGAGTGCGATGATCAGACATCGTCGCACCCCATGCATATAGCAGGGTGCGACGACCTTCCTTGACATGGTTTTTGAAAGAGGAAATCAAATCACTTTTCCCAGGGAGAAAGTGTCTTTTAATATTTTCAAGGAACATGGACACATGTTGTTAGGTGATCACTGAGGTAACCAAAATAATGTGTAACAATCAGAGAAAACATGGATTTGTAGCTTCCTTCAGGTTGGATCCTGTAAACTAGGGGGTTGGAGCCTCCTTCCAATTGTAGTTGGAGAATTGAGGGAGTTGTAACTTCCTTTAGGTTGGATATTTTAAATAAGGGGTTGGATCCTCCTTCTAGTTGGTGCTAGAGAATTTGGAAGTTGGTGCTTCCCATGAATGTAATATTTGATATATATAAGAAAGCATTCAATGGTTTTCTCCCATTTGGGTTTCCCCGTAAAATATCTTGTGCATTGTGTATATTGTGATATATTGTTGAATGGTATTTCTTATGGTTATATGTTCAGGAAATGATAAATGAAGGCATAAGTGAAAACTGTTGATATTCTGATTAAAAGTGGTACAATTTGCATAAAACTGATTCACCCCCCTCTCAGTATTCCAATAATTGGTATCATAGCCGGTTCCTTAAGAAAACAATTTAACCACTGGAAGGTAGATCACAGATATCATGGATAATGGATACAAAGTTAGTGGAACACCATGGTTTGATGGTCATATTGGTCTGATCTATGAGATATGGAGTAACAAGATGAAAGTGTTTTTACAGGCACAGGGGTATGATGTTTGACATTCAGTTGTGTCAGGATACACCAATACAAATAAACCTTCGAAGATTGAAGCCAAGAAGGAATTGAAAAGGAACAATAAAATAACAATGGATTTCATTATGGAAGGATTATGTGATTCGATTAAATTCAAAGTGGGATAGTTCTCATCAACCAAAGAGATTTGAGATAAGCTACAAAATTTCTACTCAAATAAATCTCTTCTTGTAATCACAGAGCTAGATGATCAACACAAGGAAGATGCTAAGATAGAACGAGAAGAAATAAGTTCATCAGGTCATACCGATACAAAAGAATGAGATTATGAAGAAGAAGGTAAAGTATATATTGAAGTAGAACTAATCAGTGCTTTAGACAAACTGACAAAAGAAACAAAGAAAAATAAGTCACTCAAGGAAGAATTGATTGAGCTAAATAAGGGGTCTCAAAATCCCATCTCTAAATAATTCCAAAATATGATTATGAACCTAAAAGTCCAAGTATAAGAAGCCAGAAGGATTGAAGAAACATACAAAATTCAGTTGGAAGAAAAACAATGTTTGGAAGCCAAAATAGAATCACTAAGAAATGAAGCAAAGAAGAGAGGATAATTCAAAGAAAAATCTGAGGACTTAAATAAGATCGAAGAATAATTTAGTCAACAAGAAAGAAGACTTGACGAATAAATCATCCCTTGAAAACTCAACTTGAAGAAGCAATGAATATATAGATGAAAAAAAAGGAAGAAGACAAAGAGAATCTTGAAGAAGAATTCATATCATTTAGGGTTGAAGTTGAAAGACTGAACAAGAACATGAAAAAATATCGAGTACCATAAGACATAACCGATTTTGGATGCATCGGCGAGGACTCATGCAAAGAAGATGCAAATCCCAGTGAGAGCGTCGAAGAAAAACCAATTGAAGAGAAGTATTCCAGGTTGTTGGAAAGGAAGAACAAAGAAAATACTAAGAATTATGTAGAAGTACTCAAAGGAAGGGATATTGGTCAGCAAGAGTCAAAGAGGAATGAACATAGAAGAGATGTATATTCAAAAATACCTTCTACATTCATGAGGAAAATAAGCTTCAATCACGATGAAGGAAACAACAGAAGAAAAGATCATGATCAACCAAGGCATGAATTCAGAAGGACTACATCATGGACAGGATCATTTGCTTCCAAGTATCAAAGTTTGTTTTATGGTTATTGTTTTAGTTGTAATAACTTTGGACATAAAGTTGTAGATTACAATGAGTATTGAAGAAATGTTCAAGCAAGAGATGGTTACGTGGCTCTCTGCAATATTGAATGTTACAAATTACACAAATATGGACACATATCTCATGATTGTAGAAGCGTGGTAGATCCGTCCATGAAGGAAAAGACCAATATCAAATTCAAGAAGGTTTGGAGAAGAAAACAAAGACAAGAAGATCGGGTGAATGAAGAAAAGTTCCTAGAGATTGTACTTACATGTTTTACATAGGTGCGAGATCATGATGAATCTATAGGTAAAGAGGAATATGTCAAAATTTAGGATGAAGAGGAAGATGTCAAAATTCAAGAAGATGATGAAGAAGAAAATGTCAGAATTCAGGAAGATGATGAATCCATAGGCAAAGAGGAAGATTACTCCGCATTAGGGAGAATTCCTCCACCTTTGTGAGCCATCCGACTTGGAGACTCCGAGTAAATATGGATATTGAATAGGGGGAGTCTAAGTAGTAGCTCTACAAATCAGAGAACCATATTTTGAGCAGTCTAAAGTGTTTTCATATTTTGGGAATGCAATTTCAAAGTGGTTTGATGAAAAAAGTGCAGAATGTCTTGTGCCAGTTTGATTATTTGAGGAGCAATTTTCAAAACACATTCCCATGTAGGTATCAACTGACAGTTATGAATAATATCATTGGCACAATTTTCAGGCAGAGTTTCGTTATTGTATAGAATATTCCAAGTAGTGACATACCGACTCGAGGATGTGTTAAAGATAGAGAAAACCAATGGAGGTGTTTGATTAATTTTGAAGAGAAGTAATATGTTGTAATTACTTGCAGCAGATGGGTCAACATCGTGTGTAGTTGAGTGGAAGAGTCATGGACAATTTTATGATATATGGACAATGATGAATTCATGAGATATTTGGCAGATGCATAAGACATGAGTCAGAGAAGATGCATAACAATGGATGAAAGCATATTGACATGTGGAATCAGCTAGTCACAAAAAGACAAGCAATGAAAGGCACAACAAAACAGGGGAAGAGAAACTGTCATCATAAGCTATATTGTTAGAGGGAAATTGTTGAATGATGTGGTCATTGATGTCTAAATAGTAAACATGAAAAGCCATAAATATTTGAAGTCAAGTAACTTTGAATGCTTTTTATATATGTTAGTGAATTACAAGAGGAAACACCAATGGACAAGAAGCATCGGAAGAGAGGAAATGAAGAAAGTACAAGAAGACCCACATTGATCTACATGACATCTTGCAAAGAAGTCAAGGGGAGAGAAATACTCATAGAAATAGATCAGGAAAGAAAGATAAGAAGCATGGAGACAACGAGAGACATACCGATAAGGGGAGATACCTTTTTTCCCATGATGTCAAAGGGGGAAAAAAAGAAAGATTAGATCAGAAACATGAAGACATGGGTAGTATCCTAAAAGGGAGATACCCTTTTCCATTTATGTCAAAGGGGGAGAGAAACACAAGGAGATAAATATCGAAAGAAATATCACAAAGGGAGTATGAGTTTTTCCATCAATTCCAAAGGGGGAGATTGTTGGAAAATTGATTGTAATTGATGTCAACTTTAGAATAAGTCTAGAAGCCTCTAGAAGTAATGGGTGTATTTGGAAAATTATCCGAAGTGGTCCCCTTATGGCATATCTTTGAGGATGTCCCTCATAAGAAGACGCCTTGAAGAAGTTTACAAGAATCCCAAATGTGTGTTCATGAGGCTCGAAGTTGACTAAGGTATATGAGGTTGAAAAAAATTATAAGTACATGCAAAACCCTCATAGATGGATAGTCTTCATCATGTTGTTTCCAACGGTAGGTGGTACGCCAAGTGGTTCCTCACGATTGAGAAGTTATGTCCTGATGAAGTTGAAATCCCTGAAAAAAGGTTAAGAAGTCCCTAAATGGTTGCAACAAGAAGCTACAAGTCATTAATTAAAGGGTAAAACGGTCGTAAAAAGAAATAAAGAGTTGACCCTAAAAGTTAAAAAGTCTCTAAACAGTTTCAACAAGAAGTTACAATTCATTAATTAAAGGCTAAACAATTTGTAACAAGAAATAATGAGTTGACCCTAAAATCAAGAAAAAGGGTAAAACAATCATTAATTAAAGGGCCAAACAATTGTAACTTGAAATAATGAGTTGACCCTTAAATCAGATAAAAGGGTAAACAATTACAAGTTAGCCCCAAAAGAAGTCACTTGAAAAGTATAAATACACATCAAGAGTCTCTTATTCATATACACAAGTTCATTGAATATCTATCTAGTGAACACTTGATCTATTGGAAAATATAAGGTAGCGAGGCTGAGGTAAAGCTAAAGGGATGCTTGTTCTTGCAACAAGGCATGATCATGCAACAAGGTTGTTACAAAATCAGAGGTATGTTTTTATATGAATTTTGAAGGTTATGTCTTGATGTTATGATACATACTTAAGGCATGTTTTGGAGATTTGGGCATATGCTTTAAGGCACATATTGGATGTATGGTATATGTTTGTTACATGGTTTGAGGTGTATCTACTGAGGCATATTGTTGGTATATATCTTGGATATATTGGCATATATATCTGGCACATGTTTGAGATACATATCTTGATGATGTTATGGAACATGTTTGAGGCATACCTCAGTATATGGCGAGATATGCTCTTGGTGATCTTGGCACATGATCTATGTGAGTGGATATGGTATCGTTGATGGTGATCAGTAACAGTGATAGGTTGATGATGGTATATCAACGACAATGACATCGACAATGACAATGGAAGTGACAATGACAGTGATAGTGACAGTGACAATGACAATGACAGTGATAGTGACAATGACAGAGGTAGTGACAATGACAATGGCAGTGATAGTGACAATGAAAGTAGTAGTGACAAGTTAAGTCTATATTTATATTTTAGGGTGGAAGGAAGGGGCAAGGAAAGGGGGTTGTATCCTCCTTTAGGTTAGAGCCATAGAACACAAGGAGTTGGAGCTTCCTTCAAATTGGACCCTGTAAATCAGGGGGTCATAGCGTCCTTCAAGTTGGAGCTTGTAAACTAGGGGGTTGGAGCCTCCTTTCAATTGTAGATGGAGAATTTAGGAAGTTGTAGCTTCCTTCAGGTTGAAGCCTATAAATAGGGGGTTGGAGCCTCTTTCTAGTTGGTGTTGGAGAATTTGGAAGTTGGTGCTTCCTATGAATGTAATCTTTGATATATATAAGACATCATTATGTGGTTTTCTCCCATTTGGGTTTCCACGTAAAATATATTGTGCACTATGTATGATGTGATATATTTTTGAATGGTACTACTTATGGTTATACGTTCATGAAATGTTAAATGAAGGAATAAGTGATAATTGTTGATATTTTGATTAAAAGTGGTAAAAATTGCATAAAACTGATTCACCCCTGCTCTCAGTATTCTAACACTTTTACAATATAAAAAATGTAAAAGATGATATGATCCTAAAATTAGGTATCCTTGGTATATATATAATATAAAAAAGGTGCAATTACAATTAAAAGGTCTAGCCGAAAATACTAATATAAAAATAGAAATACAACAACTCAATATATAGGGATATACATGGTGATTTATGCTTAACGTGGGGATTTGCCTAGGATCTTAACAGGAACATTCTTAATATTTAGTCATGAAAAGATTCACTACCATCTAGTTTTCTCTTTGTCAAATAGAATCTAAGTTGTGCTTAATGTCTCCTAGATGCAAAGAATGATTATTTATGTCTTTATGTTTCAAAAGTGTTGTTTTTGAAAGAATTCCCTTTATATTCTAATTACCAATATCTTACTCACAATCTTATTTTTGAGCAGTTATCTTTTGTTCAAGTGATGTTCAACTACATCAACTATAAAATTTTATCTCTTATATGACATAGTTGTGTCTTGGATTGTAATATATAAAACTTTCTTTATTAGTGTCTCATACATTTTTCTTGAATGATGGTGGTGCTGCTAACAAAATTTCTCTTTGAAAAAAAATTCAAGAAACATTTGTTACTATCATGCATAATGATTCTATTATTATCCAATGCCAATGTTATCCTAAATCTAAGTAGTATATTCAAAGTAAACTGGTAAATAGTGATTTTTTTGTGCTATGAATTGTCAAATGTGTTTATATACACTATTTTTACATTGCTTGGTGGAATAAACAATTTCTTTCTCCAAGGATCTAAAACTTTTTTCTAAAGGAAAAATCATAAATTTTTTTATGGGAAAAAGAGTTAATTTTAATATGTGCCAGAGAACTTCATACAAATTTAAAAACTTTTGGTAAAATCCTACATACTTCCTAGTAGTTCATATGTATTCCTATAGGAATACTGAAAAAGAGACATGCAACATTATTACAACTGAAAATGTAATAAGATAATGCCCAAGTAGTCAAACCATTCCCAGGCTTGCGATATATACGAAAAATAATAAATAGTCTATTGAACAAGAAGAAAACAAAGATGTCATATTTTAGAGATGGAGGATAGAAGATATTGCCTCCGTATGTTCCTATAATAGGTTTATTCCAATAGGATAATGAAAAGTTTCTTTGTGTTGGATTTTTATATTCCTTGTAGTGAAAGAACAATCATCCAATTTTCTAGTCGAGGTGGATCGATTGGGTGAAGTTTTGACTGATGAGTCAAGTCGAGTTGATAGTTAAGTCAAAGGTCAAAGTGATCGATCGAGAAAGTCAAAGTCAAAGTGATTGACAAGAAAGTCAAAGATCAATCGACAGGAGGTCAAGTGGCAACTGACTAAAGACCTATTGGAGTTCAACTGGTAAACTGACTGAAGTTGACTGTAAAAAAATCCCAAGATTCGCAGTATTGTATCCAATCATTTGCATGGATATGTAACTATTTTTGGGCAGCATGATTTAGTGTTTTTCATGTTGTAAATCCTATAAATAAGGCAGATTATAATTGTATTAGATTGATGAATCCTTTAATAGGATGTTGTTGGTCATGTATATGTAAGCTGAATTGGTTACGTGGTTGTTCTTGTGTAAAGAAATAGAGTATGGTGGAGATTATGTCATAGATGTATAACAAGGTTAGTCATGTAACTCTTTATTCATTGAATGAATAAGACAATGGGGAGCAAGAGGCTCAAGGAATGCCAGATTTTCTGTTTGGGTTTCCAGGGTCAAATATCTCTGTACTGTGTGTGGTTTTCATTTATTTCTTGTTTAAATATGTCTTCTCCTTCTTGATTGGTTTAGTGTAGATGTTCATTTCCTAACATATGTTATCAGAGCTTTATTTGAGCTACTTTGATACTTTGGTATAAGAGCATTTCTATTTCTTTTTACAAGTTGTATTAGAGCAAAGGTGAGAAAATCTTGGATCTAAGATAAACCTAGGTCCGATGGGAGTTTTAAGTTATAGATATTTAAATCCATGCTTAAAATAATGGAAAGCAGTTCGAGGATAGAGATCGAAAAATTCAATGACCACAATTTTGAGCTTTGGAATCTTAAAATTGAAGATATCCTTGTAGATCGAGAACAATGGGAAACTATATGCCTAGGTACCATTCCGATGGGTATGCCGAGGGAAGAATGGGAGAAAATTGAAAGAAGGGAAAGGAGTACGATTTGAATTTATCTTACAGATTCAATGTTGTTGATAATCTTCGGTGAAGACTCGACCAAGAAACTATGGGACAAGTTGGGAAGCTTGTACCAATCGAAACCCATAGTAAATAAGTTGTTACTTAGAAATAAATTGTATATTCTAAGGATGAGTGATGTGATCTCAATAAATGAGCATATGAATGCATTCAATATGGTAATAAGTCATTTATTGTCTATGGATTTTAAAATCACTGAGGAGGATAAATGTATTAGCCTATTATGTTCTTTTCTAGACTCCTGGATATAAAGAGTAATTCAACCACACTAGTGCTAGAAGATATGGTTGAATATCTATTGTCAAAACAAATGAGACGGAAGAACATGGAAGAATTGACCAAATATGCCTTGATGGTGAGAGGCCAATTGGTCGACAAAGATAAAGGGAAAGTCTTTGGTAGAAGTCTAATTCGAAGTGTTGTTCTAAATCCATGGTTAATTCAATGAGAAGATGCTAGAAATGTTGTAGAGCTAGGCATTATAACAAAGACTGCAAGTTGAAGGAAACAAAAGTAAGTATAGGATCAGATGAGAAGAAATCGACTGAGAGAAAGACTACTCTGGATAAAGGAGGTGATGTGTATCAAGTGTCGACTAGTACACAGTAAGATAAGGATGTTTGTTTGATCGACTCAAGAGAATCCTTTCATATGACACCTCACATATAATGGTTCAATGAATATGAGATATATGAAGGAGGAGATGTGTTCATGGGGGACAAGTTGACAACTGAAATTATTGAATGGGGAAGATTCCGATTAATATTAGAATATGGGAGGATTAGAACCCTTCTAGGTGTTGTACATATTTCAAGTTTGGCAAGAAACCCGATATCTGTCAGCAAAATGAGTGATGGAGGCGTGCACATAAAATGATACATTCAAAATGGTCAAGGATGAGATGGTATTAATGAAAGGAGTTTAGAATGGAACACAATACAATTTGTTACAAAATTAAAACTCGATTGGATGCAATAACATTGTTGTTCCTGAAGTCGACTCGACTCAACTTGGGCTGAGTCGATACAAACCAAATCAACTACTCTTTGTGAATTCAAATCAACCATATTATGGCACCATAGGATGGGACACGTTGGTGAAAATTGACTTCAAAATATGTACAAAAATGGTATGGTCAAAGGTTTTCCTAATTTTGATTTGGAATTCAATTTTTGTGAGCATTGCATAGATGGAAAAAAAATCGAGATAGATTCCCATCTGGAGTTGCTGGGGAAAAATGATTCTAGAATTAATTTATAGTGATGTGTTTGGGCCTATAATATTCCCTTCACTTGGTAGATCCTTGTATTATGTTTCCTTCATAGATGATTTTTCCAAGAAGACATGGATATATTTCCTGAGGAATAAATCAAAGGTTTTTGATAAATTCAAAGAGTTTAAATATCTTGTAGAAAACTATACAAATAAAAATATCAAGGTGATGAAAAATGACAATAGTGGTTAATTTTTTCGAAAGGACTTTGAGAATTTCTATAAGCAGTGTGGCATAACATGCCATAAAACCAGACCATATACCCCACATCAAAATGGATTTGTTGATATAATGAATAGGGTGTTGATGGACAAGGTGAGGAGCATGCTCAATGGTGTCAAGCTCACATAAGAATTCTAGGCAGAGAAAATCGACACGAAAAAGTATTTGGTAAACATGTCTCCTTCATTAGTGATATTCAAAGTGACTCCACATGAGGTATGGTTTGGTAAGAATCCTTCACTTTCACATCTCAAATTATTTGGATGTGATGCATTTGTGCATGTTGGCAAGGAAAAAATGAACAAGCTAGACAAGAAGGCCGTCAAGTGTATTTTCATTCGGTAAAAGGATGGAATGAAAGGATACAAGATCTGGGATCCTACATCAAGGAAAAAATGTATAGTCTATATGTGGAATTTAAGGAATTTTATGGAACTTCCAGTGTTGAAGAGGTTCAAACAGAAAAATAACCACTGAAGTTGGTGTTTGAGTTGAAGAAAGAAGAAGATGATTAAGATGAGTTGACTGAATTGGATGAGGAGGTGGAACAACCGAATCTGGTTGTAAGGAGGTATGAATGAGTAAGAAAACAAGTTTAAAGGTATAGTCCACCCATTTTTCATTATGCATTTGTGTTATCTACCACTGACGATGAGGGTAAGTTGGTTAGGGAGGTAGTCAACTCGACAGAGGGTAAAATTCAAAAGGACACCGTGGTATAAGAAATATAATCCTTTCACAAAAATGAGACATAGGATTTGGTTGAATTACATAGCAGAAGAAAACTTGTCGGTAGCAAGTGGGTGTTCAAGAAAAAGTTGAAAACAACAAGTCAATTCGATAAATTCAAATCTCAACTGGTATAAAAAGGGTATTCCTAGTCAAAGGAGTCGACTTCGATGATATTTTTCCCATGTTGAAAAATTAACTTCCATTAGAGTACTAATATATTTCGATGCAAAATTTGATATCGAGATAGATCAAATGGATGTGAAGGAAACTTTCCTACATGGGGACTTGGGAGAACAAATTTACATTGTTACATAATGGTCCCCTTATGCACAAGTGAAACTTCCCTTGGATTGCTAGACCCCTATACAAATACAAAAAGAATACAAGTGGACACTAACATCCCTTTAAAATCATCTAGAACAATCAAATCGAGAAGGAGAGAAAGCATATGATGTACCTTTTTTGAAGTTTGTCCCCACTGCTTCCAATACCTGAGCTTGATCTTCAAACTCCCTAGCTCAAACTGAGATCTGCAATGGAAAACAAAGGGAAACAAATATCTCTTACTCTACTTGATTAGATAAGAAAAGTCTATATCGAATATTAGAGCAATATTAGACAAGCAAATGTAACAAGACATAAACTTGAAGGAAATAGGCCAAGTATATATTGAATGAGAACCAATAAGAAGATACTTACAGACCACGGTTAATGCTGCAACAACCTCTACAATCTCTCCTCATCTAGCCCTTGCATGAATGAATCAAGATCAAAATGATGATACTTCATTGATTTATTCCCCCCTTTCACCATGGAAATGCCTCCAATTTATAGGATTTGAGAGGCTCAACCACCTTGAGTATTTTTGGAATAGGTTAAGGATATGGCTCCATAGTTTATGATAAATCCATGGAGAAGGACTTAAACCAAACAAACCCCAACCTTTTAGAGTTGTCCCTTAGAAGAAGGTGGGATTCACCATGATTTCCTCCAACAAAAAATGGCGCACCCTTAAAGTTGAAGACAAAGCACCATGGAACCCCCTTATCATGGCATAGGGAGCACCGATGCTCCCTAAGCATGGGAAGAGGATTTTTGATCTTATTAAATGCCAAAAAATGGTCAAAATCCCAGGTGAGAAAGTACATTTCGACTGCCAAAAGATGGGGATTTCCCTTCCAACATGATTTAAGGGCTGTGACAAGTGTTTTCATGGTGTCAATTGAGTTGAGACACTTACCAAAAGTGTATGAGTCATGTTAAGACACTTACAACACTTGAGACAGTTTGGGTGTGACACTTAGGACACTTGCGACACTTAGGATGTGATGTTTGTGCCACATGTGACACTTGTAATGTGATGTTTGTGCCACGTGAAACACATTATGAAAGCGTGGAAATTTGACATGTAACCGATTTCCCCCAAAGTGAGAAGTCATAAGAGGAAACTGTGTTGATACTGAGAGGGGGGTGAATCAGTATCCAGTACAATTTAAAAACCTTTTTCAACTTATACTTAAAACATTCAATTATATCCAATGAGAAATGAACAATAGTATAAGAGTT
>JZKD02S0326293.1:78326-94794 GCA_000966675.3 Picea glauca
GGTTTTCCCCCGATAGGTATTTGTCCACTAAATGAGGGTTTCCCCCCGATAGGGACTTGTCCACTAACGAAGGATTTCTCTCTAGTAGGGATTTGTCCACTAACTGAGGATTTCCCCCAGTAGGGATTTGTCCCCCAATCGAAACTTATGTTACGACATGGTTTTTCATTCTAAGATGAGAAGGTGTCCCAACATTATTCTATGGTGTGAATGAAGTTTATGCTTGAAGAGGCATCATTGGTGTAAATGTCATGGTTCTTTGTAAATGAATAGGAAGGAAAAGATCTCTATCACTCGATATTTGACCTGAAGTGGTAGCAGTGTTAAGTGTTGGTCCTACAAGATGACCAAGGAAATGACTCAATGGTTCAGGATCTGCACTAGTAGTGACAGGTGTATGTGGAGGGGAAAAATGTCCGATTCAAATTGAATCTTTCAAAAATATCATGGCCTAATGGATTTCTCCACACACGATGAACACGAGTTTGACTTTGATCTACCATTTCAATAGTGTGCACATGGGTTGTATACTCTTCATTTGTGTTGGGTTGTTCTGATTCAATATCAACTATTTCAAATGATCATGATGATAATCTAGGATAATATTCAGGTATGATATTTCCTGAAGAATATACTCGGATAAGAATTGGGTCAAGAGGGTTGATCAATGGTGGGTTTATAGGAGGGACAAAACCTTCCTGAACTATCATAATTACTCCCTCAGGATGTTCAATCAGAGGAGTAGCAACACACCTAGTGTCAAAATATTTTTCTTCTTCAACAACTTCTTCATGAGATATGAGAAGCATCTTCAAGTAAATTAGGAGGTAAGGATTCGTAGCCTTCCATAGTCAACCCTTGCATCCTACGTGATTGACAAAGACCTTCTTCATCCACAATACCAATATTAAGGACAACTTGGGAGAATAAACAATACTTGCTAAAAATCTAAAATATGAACAAGCAAACCAATAACTTCCCACAATGAACTTACCAGTTGGTGATGAAATGCAACATCGCGGGAATAAAGTGAGAAGGGTATGGGATTGAGTGGGTGGATCAGTTACATTGTCCACATGCTTAACAAACTTACGCCTTGGTGCAAGTTACCTCACGGTCTATCCACGAGTTACCCTTCAAGGAGCCCGAGTGATTTTGACCAACGTCTGATCCAGGTACATCAAAGACTCCCCTTTTCCATAACCTTGTGTATAGATCCTAAGGATTATGGCCACTAAGGTCACCAAATTGCAGTCAGCATATGAGCGGGTACAGTCGACAGTTGTGATTGAACATATGGGAAGGATATCAAGTCCGAAATTATTCTAGAGGAGTGGTAAACTCCTAAGGACCTAGAACATGTTCAATATTCATGAAGCACTGAGACCTAATGAAACCAGTAACAATTCAAGAAGAACCCTCAGTATACGATCTTTTCGCTACATTTGGTTAATATTTGGAGGGGAAATCTCCGTTTCTCTCTCATGTTTAACCCCTGTGTGAGAGGGGGGTCCCAGCTATACTTATACAAAAAATGGATTTTTATCTCCCTATTGCAAGATTCTATGCATGCCTTTAATGATTTGGAGAGTTAAACTCATAGCCTATTCCAAAGCTCTATCCCTAGTCTAATGTTGGTGCAAAAGCCCTAAAAATTAAAGTTTGCTAGATCAATTTTAATTGGCATTTGATTTATGGTTGTTCATTACTCAAGGGTGAATGGTAGTGAAATTGGTGATGGATTTTTTTGAGACTCAACTCCAAAAAGAAAGCAAAAAAAATGATATGCAATTGTTCTTTTTCAATGAACTTCTATTTATGGGAAGGAGATGAGTTTATTTATTTTTATCACTAACAAACACTAAAAATAATTCAACACTTAATGCAATTTGTTCCCAAAAACTAATCCACACATTTGCCAAATTATCAAAAGAAAATCTTTCGAGTTTCCAAGACCAATGCATGTAAAGTTCCGCAAATTCTCTTTATTTGATTTTTAGATGCAAGAAATGATGTCCTTATAATGATTCTTTCTTTCAATAACAATGAAATAGTTCACAATTAAAATTAAATACAACATGAAGAAAAATATTGTCCAAACAAAGATCCCCACAAAAGAAATCAAAGAAAATCAAGCTTACTCAAACAAAGATCCGAAGAAGACAAGAAATCAAGAAAATCACACTTAACAATCTTTGAAAAATGAGCAACAAGAAATGATATCAAATCTAGGTTTTGGTAAACAATCGAGTTTAAATTCATTCAATCAAAGAAAGACTGATAAGGAACTCAATGAACAAAAAACTATTGCAGACTCTTCCAATCAGTCAGATTACTGATGATATTTCAAAACAAGGACTAAACCAAAGACAAGTAAAATAAATCAATCTCATAATCTAGAAGGAGTTTGCAAGATCAATAAATATGAATAACATTTCCTCGAACCAAACAAATCCAAAAATAATTTTGAGGACTCCCAAGTTAAAGCCTCTAATCAACATAGAAAATTGCATGCGACACTTATTAAGGTGCATACAACACTTGACGACACTTGCGACACTTAGTGTGAGATACTTAAGTGTGGCATTTTTATGTGTAACAATAATATTATGCTTTTTCTATCCTCTATGTTTCTAAATGTCTTTTATGAAAGCCAATTGGTCATAAGTTTTGGCTTGAGTTTATTTCCAATATAGGTTCTTCTTCCACAAAATTGAGAGTTGCAGGGTGTGCTCATGTAGCTTCAAATACTTAGCATAAAAATATTTGTTGACATCTGTATTAGATTCAAATACATCAATTATTTTCCTAGTAGGTTTTCCCAATTCAACTTGCTCTTCCAATGTTTTGATCCTCTTCCTCAGCTTGACAATATCATTTTCTTCCTGTTGTATCGTATCCATAGTTCCTTGTGTGAGTTCTAGTCCAAATGCTACCAAATCATTCAATTTATTATTTTTCACATCTATGACTTGTTCTTCAGTTACACAAGTTATAGCTTCTCCTATGTTTGAATTTCTCTTTCTATGAATTTGGTAACAATTATTTGATTTCTTTTATTATATGCCAATATTTTCAAATCTGCAACCTCCTCTAATGTGAATAACTTTGTGTCATCGGTCATTACACTCCCAAGTCTCCCCGAGGTGATTACTTCTTCCATTTCAATACTCTTCCCCTTATATAGAACTTTGGATGATTCATCAAATAGAGAGTTATATGGGTTGTTTCCTTATGGACCCCCTACTTTCATTCTCATTTGATCTTATTTATTTAAACTTGCTTGCATTTCATCATTCTTTTTCTTTTATTATTTTTCTTCAATCTTCTTTTTCTTATGTTCTTGCTCTGATAGTTTCCTTTTTTCCTTTGCTTGTTGTTTCTATGATCATTTTTTCTCCTCAAACTGTTGTTGTTTCATCTACTCTGCTTCATGTTGTGATTTTTCTTCTTTAGGATATCTCTCAAGATCAACTTCCCTTTATTCTTCCATTTCCGCCTCAAGCTTTTCATTTTCAGCTGCAATATTTCTTTGCTCTTCTTGGGATTTTTGAAGCTTCAGATCCCATAGATTCTGTTCAATTATGGATTCATTTTCTTCCAAGGATAGGCTATAAAAAATTATATCTTCTTTATTTTTCAACCTACCTTCCACTTCATTCCATGAACCAATATCTTGATAAATTAATTCATCAACACATCTTTAATGAGTATAGTTACACTACTTTGGCACCAATCCTTGTGGATCATGTCTTCTAAATTAGCATTGTTGAAATTTTAATTCTGGCATTAGATTTCCTTTCTTGCTTAGAATGGTTAGAATTTGAAATATTGTAATTCCCAACATAAAATTGTAAGGAAATTTTTTTTTCTTCTTAACATCTTTAACAAACAAATAATTAAAACCTTGTAATATAGTTTGATGTGTAGTTTCAGACATAACTAACTTAGTTGGCACATATATGGTTAAAAAATGAGGAGATGCAAGTTGCAACAACTCCATATATCCTAAAAAATGTGAATTTATCTTGCAGGTACTATTTTCCAATATATTTTAGTATTCATTTGGCATCCTTTATAATCCTAGGTAATTCTATGTGAAAAATCAAATTGAAGAGAGGAGCTAAGAACTTATCACATATGGAAGCATAAGCTCTCTTCTATTTTGTTTCCCACAAGTCTTGACAGTATTCATGTGCCTGAATCTCTAAGTTAGTCCACTGCCATCTAATTCCTTGAAATGTATTATGTGCACACACACTATCTAATAAATATGAAGCCATATGTAAAGAGGGACCTTTATTACTTGAGTAACCTCATGCTTTCTCTGAATCTCTCTTCAAGGTCTATGATAAAATGACTCCCCACTTGAATACAATTCCTCTAGTAACCACTCCATGTGTCATACGTATCCAATCATCCCTAAAATGGATACAATATTTTCTTCCATTCAACGTGCACATGAGAGATTATGGACCCCTCAACAAATGGAGATTCACTAGGAGGGGTCCATAATCTCTTCGTTTTCCCTTTGTTAAAATATCAATATCAATTTCAAGCTCAAAAGAAGGAATTTTTTTTCTAAGTGAGAGAATATGAAAACTTCTTAAATAGATATAATCCTTAGGTTCTCCTACTCACATTATTGCAAGTTTCCTAGTCAAATGTTAAGTAGATATATGATGACCATAAAAGATATTCCTTGGAAAAATGCAAGACATATTCAATTTCCACTTCTCCCTCAAGGTTAGATAATTTTTAAAGATCTAAATTGGTTTCTCAATCCTATGGTGTTGCTCCATTACTCACAAGCATCCCTAGTCCCGGTGGAGATATCTGCATTCCCTCAACATATTACCTTTGTGCTCATTATATATATATAAAATTCAACCAATGAGGAAAAGTACACTAGCCTTTTGTAGCTATAAGGATGGGATCTGTTAATTAGGATGAGATAATCCAATCTAGGTTTATTGCTCACCTTTTTTATAAGAAGTGTTCAAGTTCGTGCTCAACATTAGCCAAGTACAAAGATTAAGAGCACGGTAAATTTTCCCATGCCATTAACTATTAGGCCTACAACAAAGCTTTTAGATAGCCCTAGATTTAATGATGAGAAGTCACCATGCCATTCACCTAGAACCTCTAATTCATACTTATGTTACTTAACTCTTGGCTATATGAGAAAAGATCAGGGAAGCAAAGGTGAAATAATGTAAAAGTAATATGTTGAGATATCAAAACATCCTAAAACATAATCATACACTGAAAGTGAAAACAAAATCTTGGTTTATATATATATATATATATATATATATATATATATATATATATATATATATATATATATATATATATATATAATATGAAAATAAATTTAAAACAAAGTTTGATAAAAGAAAATAAAATCAACATTCAAAAAATTGCAAGCAAACGAAATTTAAACCAATATATACAACTCAATCACCAATCGAATAATTAAGTAAATAATCTTTTAAGGGTTTGGCCCAACCAAAGATTTTGGAATTTAGTATGTTTACCATTATATTAATATTTCTTATCTCGTTTTAAAATCAAATCCCCTACTTCAAAATTTGTGCTGCTAGAATGATGTGTGTCAAACTATCATTTAATAATATCTTGATGTGAAACAAATTTTTGTTTAGATTTTTCTCTTTGTTCTTCTAGCATAATTAATGTGTCAATTCTATTATGAAGAGTAGAAGAAGGATGTCCTCTAGAGGCTTGTGATAGGTTTAAATAAGGTAAAAGAATGTTTTGTGGTAACAACTTACAAGTCCTCCTACCCATAAACCAAATAATATGGAGATGTTCCTAGTGCACCTTTTGGTGTTACCTTGTTAGCCCATAGTGCATTGTGTAAAGCATTATGTTAATTTCTTTGTTTTCTAATGCAGGAGCATCGTCAACAATTCCACGTGGAGGGACAACTCACTGCCATAGCGTGCCCTTTTAATTATTTGGAATCTAAAAGCTGGCGTTTTCCTGTAGATCCATTTTGAACGGATGATTGAAGGAGAGCGAAACGCTCGAGAAACTGAAGGATAGCGAGAGATATGGGAGTTTCACTCTCAGTCTTGAATGTAACGGATATTGAGTATTTTTTTGTTGTTACTTCGATAGGAGAGGTAGTCAGAGGGAACCCTAGGAACCTTCTGGTAGAAGTAGGAATGTTGTACACCCCAATGGGAAGGTTGAACATAGAGGATAGTTGAAACTGTTAGGAGAAGAGAAAGCACTGAGACTTTGTAGCAGTCCAGCTTTTGTAAATGCTTGTACAAACATTCATCTTAATAGAAAGAGAGTAGTTTTTCCTTCATATGATTCTATGTGTTTATGTGTATTTGTTGAATGTCACCTGTGCGTTTATATGAATTTATGTTGTAGATGTATGTGTTAGATTCCATCTGCAGGGATAAATAGAATTTCTCTATCTATGAGTTTCTAAATTGATTCTGGGTTCTTTAGGTTGTGCAAGGAGTGCACAACATAATGTTGGGAGTTATGGAGCTAGCGCAAGGAGTGCGCGTTTGAATCTTGAATAGAGTTTAGGGAAGAATGTGCTAGGAGGGAACACCAAAAGGATTTACAGACTCAAGGAGGAGCCTTAGAGTTACTGACCACTATGGAGTATATATTGTACATACAAAAGCATGGAGAGAACATAACTACTAAAGGTTCTGTAGAGCTCTGCCAGGAGGGCATCGAGTCAGTGCAAGGAGTGCACAAAGGTGAACTTTGTTTTGAGTTCATAAAGAAGAGAAGTGTCAATGAGAAGACACTTATAGAGTTACTAAACACTTTGTTAGCTCAACAAAGAGTGCTTGAGCAAAAGTTGCCGGGAAGGCACTTGTATCCCTTTGAGGAGCGAAAGGGACAGAGAATTTTGAGCTCCGAGTAGTTGAAGCTCGAGGTGAAATAGAGTTGTTGAACACTTTGAAGGAAGAACTGTTTAAGGAGTGCACTAGGCCAACACTCAGAAGAAGTGTTGAAAGACAACCAATTGAAGGCTGGTCAAGCACAAGGAGTGTGCGTAGTGGAGAACGTGTTTTAAGTTCGTAAGCTCAGAAGGTTGAGCGCAGAACATGCCAGGAGAGCACCAAAAAGTATTTTGAAAGATGCAGAAGGGTATATTCCCTTGGGATATTGATCAAGTTCGAGAAGCTTAGAAGAGATAGTGAAAATGGTGCACAAGGGTCAGACTTATTCCAAGTCCCGAAGCTCAGGATGAGTAGCGAAAATTTGCACATAGAGCGCAAGTGTGCATCAGGGCTGAGGTTAAATTCCATTTCCAAAGATCAGGAGAGACAACATTTTCAGAAGTGCAGATGAGACCCAAAGCAGTCGGGTTCACAGGAGAAATATCAAAGGATGCAACCTTTGAAACTTAGAAATTCTTCCTAGTCAAAAGAAAGCATAAGCTCAGGAGAAGGAGCAACAATGGCCGTTGGATCGAGCACTGTGAAGAATCTGAACCGTTGGATCAGAGTGCACAGGAGGGGTCCATAATCTCTTTTTTTTCCCTTTGTTAACATATCAATATCAATTTCAAGCTCAAAAGAAAGAAATTTTTTTCTAAGTGAGAGAATATGAAAACTTCTTAAATAGATATAATCCTTAGGTTCTCCTACTCACATTATTGCAAGTCTCCTAGTCAAATGTTAAGTAGATATATGATAACCATAACACATATTCCTTGGAAAAATGCAAGACATATTCAATTTCCACTTCTCCCTCAAGGTTAGATAATTTTTAAAGATCTAAATTGGTTTCTTAATCCTATGTTGTTGCTCCATTACTCGCAAGCATCCATAGTCCCGGTGGAGATATCTGCATTCCCTCAACATATTACCTTTGTCCTCAATATATATATAATTAAACAAGTGAGGAAAAATACACTAGCCTTTTGTAGATATGAGGATGGGATCTGTTAATTAGGATGAGATAATCCAATCTAGGTTTATTGCTCACCTTTTTAATAAGAAGTGTTCAAGATTATGCTCAACATTAGTCAAGTACAAATATTAAGAGCATAGTAATTTCTCCCATGCCATTAACTATTAGGCCTACAACAAAGCTTTTAGATAGCCCTATATTTAATGATGAGAAGTCACCATGCCACACACCTAGAACCTCTAATTCATACTTGTGTTACTTAACTCTTGGCTATATGAGAAAATACCCGGGAAGCAAAGGTGAAATAATGTAAAAGTAATATGTTGAGATATCAAAACATCCTAAAACATAATCAAACAAAATCTTGGTTTATATATATATATATATATATATATATATATATATATATGAAAATAAATTTAAAACAAAGTTTGATAAAAGAAAATAAAATCAACATTCAAAAAATTGCAAGCAAGCAAAATTTAAACCAATATATACAACTCAATCACCAATTGAGTAATTAAGTTAATAATCTTTTAAGGGTTTGGCCCAACCAAAGATTTTGGAATTTAGTATGTTTACCATTATGTTAATATTTCTTATCCCGTTTTAAAAACAAATCCCCTACTTCAAAATTTGTGCTGCTAGAATGATGTGTGTCAAACCATCATTTAATAATATCTTGATGTGAAACAAATTTTTGTTTATCTTTTTCTCTTTGTTCTTCTAGCATAATTATTGTGTCAAGTCTATTCTGAAGAGTAGAAGAAGGATGTCCTTTAGAGGCTTGTGATAGATTCAAATAAGGTAAAAGAATTTTTTGTGGTAACAACTTACAAGTCCTCCTACCCATAAACCAAATAATATGGAGATGTTCCTAGTGCACCTTTTGGTGTTACCCTGTTAGCCCATAATGCATTGTGTAAAGCATTATGTTAGTTTCTTTGTTTTCTGATGCAGTAGCATTGTCAACAAGCCCACGTGGAGGGACAACTCACCGCCATAGCGCACCTTTTTAATTATTTGGAATCTAAAAGCTGGCGTTTTCATGTAGATCCATTTTGAATGGATGATTGAAGGAGAGAGAAATGCTCAGGAAATTGAAGGATCGCGAGAGATATGGGAGTTTCACTCTCAGTATTGAATGTAATGGAGCTTGAGTAGTTGTTAGATGTTACTTCGATAGGAGAGGTAGTCAGAGGGAACCATAGGAACCTTCTGGTAGAAGTAGGAATATTGTACGCCCAAATGGGAAGGTTGAACATAGAGGATAGTTGAAATTGTTAGGAGAAGAGAAAGCACTGAGACTTTGTAGTAGTCCAACTTTTGTCAACGCTTGTACAAACATTCATCTTAATAGAAAGAGAGCACTTTTTCCTACATATGATTCTATGTGTTTATGTGTATTTGATGAATGTCACCTGTGCATTTATATGAATTTATGCTATAGATGTATGTGTTAGATTCCATTTGTAGGGATAAATAGAATTTCTCTATCTGTGAGTTTCTAAATTGCTTCTAGGTTATTTAGGTTGTGCAAGGAGTGCACAACAGAATGTTGGGATTTCTGGAGCTAGTGCAAGGAGTGTGTGTCTGAATATCGAATAGATTTCAGGGAAGAACGTGTCAGGAGGGCACACCAGAAGGATTTACAGACTCAAGGAGGAGCCTCAGAGTTACTAAACACTCTGGAGGAAAGATTGTACAGAGGAAGCATAGAGAGAACAAAAATACTAAAGGTTCCGTAGAGATTTGCTAGGAGGGCATCGAGCGAGTGCACAAAGGTGAAATTTGTTTCGAGTTCAAAAAGAAGAGAAGTGTCAAGGAGAAGAAACATACAGAGTTACTGAACACTTTGTTAGCTCAACAAAGAGTGCTTGAGAAGAATTTTCCAGGAGGGCACTCGTATCCCTTTGAGGAGCAAAAGGGACAGAGACTTTTGAGGTCCGAGTAGTTGAAGCTCGAGGTGAAATAGAGTTGTTGAACACTCTGGAGGAAGACCTGTGCAAGGAGTGCACCAGGCCAACACTTAGACGAAGTGTTGAAAGAGATCCAATTGAAGGCTAGTCAAGAACAAGGAGTGTGCGTAGAGGAGAACTTGTTTCAAGTTCGTAAGCTCAGGAGATTGAGCATAGAATGTGCCAGGAGGGCACCAAAAAGTATTTTGAAAGAAGCAGAAGGGCAGATTCCCTTGGGAGACTGAGAAAGTTTGAGAAGCTCAGAAAAGATAGTGCAAAGGGTGCACAAGGGTTAGACTTATTCCAAGTCCCAGAGATCAGGAGGAGTAGAGAAAATTTGCATGCAGAGTGCAAGTGTGCACCAGGGCCAAGGTTAAATTCCATTTCCAAAGCTCAGGAGAGACAACATTTTCAGAAGCGCAGATGAGACCCAAAGCAGTCGGGTTCACAGGAGAAAGATCAAAGGCTGCAACCTTTGACACTTAGAAATTCTTCCAAGTAAGAAGAAAGTGTAAGCTCAGGAGGAGGAGCAACAATGGTCGTTGGATCGAGCACTGTGAATAATTTGGACCGTTGGATCAGAGTGCATAGGAGAGGAACAAATCTCGTCCATCGGATTTGGGAATGAAGGACCAACAACCATTGGATCCATAGGTAAGTGCATGAAATTTATTTTCTTTAAGCGTACAGGAGAGCAGACTTGCAAAGTCCCGAAGTCCCAAAGACAGTTGGGACCATCCATCGTCCAGGGAGACAAGTGGAAGCATATCCAATAGTTCGAGGAATCAGACTTCAGAGGAATTTCAAGGAGCTGGGGGAAAACTCGTGAAGTTCGAAATCCCAAAGTAATACTATCCATTCATTGAATTAGGACACGTGGCGAGATATCAATGCTTCATTGATTCACAAAAAAGGAAAGACAGAGGTAGGAGTAGTGGGAAATCGTGAAGTCCGAGTTCGCGAAAGTGATCACAACTGTTGGTTGTGGAGAAAAAGTGGACCATCAATCCGACACGAGGGAAGTTCGGTGTTCGGACTTGAAAAATCGGGAAAAGAGAGAAAGTGGTTCGCGAAAGCTCCGAAGTGCGAAGTCGTGAAGGGAGATGGCCCACGGTCATAACCTGTGGTCACATCAAAGAAGGAGTCTAATGTAGGGATCTATCGTCGATTCAGAAATTGGGAAAGGGGAGCAAGAGACTCACAAAAGTTTTGAGGTGCAAAGTTGTGAAGGGAGCTGGCCCACGGTCGCAGTCCATGGTCATGTGAAGGAAATGACAAAGCTAGAGAAGAGCTAGTGCCCATTTGGCATTGAAATTTTAACAATGCTCAGGAGAGGGACCGCAGGTGCCATATAAGCTGTGCATTGGGAGAAAGGGCCTATGTAAGTTCATTTGGGGTCCAGCAGAGGCCCAAAGAGTCGATCCGACTCAGTATCTTGATCGATCCTAGACCGGGAGGTCGCACAACCCTTTGGAGAGAAGGGGGTTTGCATCAAGTGGTATCAGAGCAGAGTTTTTCTTGTAGACATTAGGAAAAAGAGGAAAGGAGATAAAGGAGATAGTATGATACCATCAAGAGGTATCATATCTGATTTTGTTTGTAGATTTCAGGTGAAGGAGATAGAGAAGACAATCTGACTACATCAAGTAGTATCAAGAGCTGAATTTTGTTTGTAGATTGTAGGCAAAGGTGAGAAGGTGAAAAGAGATAATCTGATGACATCAAGTGGTATCAAAGGTTCAAGTTCTCCTGTAGACGACAGGTGAAGAGAGACATAGTACTGATGCTCTATAAAGAGTGCTGCAAGGTGTGCAAGAAATGGTAGATAGCCAGGAGGGATGAAGACAAAAAAGATGGATATTGAAGGCCGTGTGGTCGAAGAGAAGACCGCCAGAAGAAAAGTAAAGCAGAAATTGACGGGGAGCTCATTGAGATAAGAGAAAGGATGAAGAAGCTAGCATTGAAGATGCAACATGAGACAAAGTTACACTGGAGGTATGAATGGCCTCTGAATAGGAAAGTAAAATGGCTTGTTCCAAAGTTTTTGGCCAGAAAGCAACAACAAGAGTTGAGAAGGTGGCTGAGGGAAGTTGGAAACCTCAGTGACACAATGGAGAAAGTGATTCACGTTTGTGAACGATAGATTGGGATGAACCTCAGTGATGATGAGGAGAAAAGATCAGTTAAGGATCTCATAAACTGATAGGGGGGCAGAAGTGAACTTTCAAGTTGTCTGGTGGGCAATGGAAGGAGATCAGTGGAAGGTCTCATAGACTGCCAGGAGAGCAGTGATGGAAGTTCAAGTTTCCATGTGGGAAATGGAGAGAGATCATGTGATCTCATAGACTTCCAGGTGGGCAGAGAGAAAATCCCAAATTGTTAGGTGGTAAAAGGAGAAGAGATGAACTCAATTGAGAATTCATATCAATAAGGAGTGTTGATGGAAGAAGGTCAGAGGTGTGTTTTGATCATTGGGGGAATTAAAATATTCCTACCAAATAGTCCAGCGAAGGCTAATACAGGTGTTGCACATGGGGAGTTAGTGCAACAAGAATCCAAGAAAGAAGCCATGGAGCCAAATGATTTCAAAGCTATCTGTGTTTGTGATGTAGGTGTAGTAGAGGAAAGACAACCATCAGAGACTGTCAAAAAGGAGGAGATGGAGTAGACAATAATGTTTTCCCCAACAGAAGGAAAAGAGCATTCAACTGAATTGCTCAAAATTTTCAGCCAGGAAGCTGAACAGGAGATGACTGCAACACTGAAGCCTGTAGCAGAGGAGGAAGCAGATAGCATGAATTTTGTTGATCTGTATGAGGAATTGGTAGCCCTAGAGAGAAGGGTGATAGTGAAAAGAAGGCACATACAACAGGTTAAGTTGGAGACAGATGGAGGAGCATACCAACCCCAGGAGAAGCTGGAAGGAGTTGAGGTTATACCAACACAAGAGGAGATGACGGAAGCTAATCTGTCAGAGGAGGAAACTGAGAAGCAAATCAATGATGAGGCTACAAAAATGAAGTTTGCAGCAGGGTGGCAAGCTAAGGCCACAAGAGATGGGGAAAATAGCATGGGGGATCAGGTTGATCTACCCATTGCCAAGAAGGAAGTGCAATAGAGAAGAATTCGAAAGAGCCAACCATTGGAGCAACTGCATAGTGTGATCGAGGAGATAAAGAGATTGATGCTAGAAGTATCACAAGAAGCAGTCATCAGAGAAGGATGGAACAAAAGAGGACCTGTAGGAGTAGCAGGGAAGAAGAAGCAACAAGGAAGAGGAGAAATTGGACAGCTCCAATTTTAGGTTTGAGACCCTAGAGGATCTCAACAACATAGCAGAGGGAGCCATGAGAAGGAGCTCATGATTTTCCCTATCGTGGAGTATGATGTAGGAGAATCGTCAGCAAGCCCATGTGGAGGGACAACTTAGTGCCATAACACGCCTTTTTAATTATTTGGAATGTAAAATTTGGCACTTTCCTGTATATATGTTTTGAACAGATGATTGAAGGACAACGAAATGATCAGGAAACTGAAGGATTGCGAGAGATATGGGAGTTTCACTCTCAGTATTGAATGTAATGGAGCTTGAGTAGTTGTTATCTGTTACTTCGATATGAGAGGTATTTAGAGGGAACCCTAGGAACCTTCTAGTAGAAGTAGGAATATTGTACGCCCAAATGGGAAGGTTGAACATAGAGGATAGCTGAAATTGTTAGGAGAAGAGAAAGGGCCGAGACTTTGTAGCAGTCCAGCTTTTGTAAACACGTGTACAAACATTCATCTTAATAGAAAGAGAGCAGTTTTTCCTGCATATGATTCTATGTGTTTATGTGTATTTGATGAATGTCACCTGTGCATTTATATGAATTTATGTTGTAGATGTATGTGTTAGATTCCATCTGTAGGGATAGATAGAATTTCTCTATCTGTGAGTTTCTAAATTGCTTCTGGGTTCTTTAGGTTGTGCAAGGAGTGCACAACAGAACACTGGGAGTTCTGGAGCCAGCGCAAGGAGTGCACATCTGAATCTAGAATATATTTAAGGGAAGAACGTGCTAGGAGGGCACACTAGAAGAATTTACAGACTTAAGGAGGAGCCTCAGAGTTACTAAACACTCTGGAGGAAAGATTGTACAGAGGAAACACAAAGATAAAAAAACTATTGAAGGTTCTGTAGAGCTCTTCCAGGAGGGCATCGAGCGAGTGAAGGAGTGCACAAAGGTGAACTTTGTTTTGAGTTTAGAAAGAAGAGAAGTGTCAAGGAGAAGACACTCATAGAGTTACTGAACACTTTGTTATCTCAATAAGGAGTGATTGAGTATAAGTTTCTAGGAGGGCACTTGTATCCATTTGAGGAGCGAAAGGGACATATAATTTTGAGGTCCAAGTAGTTGAAGCTCGAGGTGAAACAGAGTTGTCGAACACTCTGGAGGAAGACATGTGCAAGGAGTGCACCAGGCCAACACTCTGATGAAGTGTTGAAAGAAAACCAGTTGAAGGCTGGTCAAGCATAAGGAGTGTGCATAGAGGAGAACTTGTTTCAAGTTCGTAAGCTCAGGAGGTTGAGCATAGAACGTGCCTGGAGGGCACCAAAAAGCATTTTGAAAGATGCAGAAGGGTAGATTCCCTTAGGAGACTGAGCAAGTTTGAGAAGATAAGAAGAGATAGTGCAAAGGGTGCACAAGGGTCAAACTTATTCCAAGTCCAAGAGCTCAAGAGGAGTAGCGCAAAGTTGCACGCAGAGCACAAGTGTGCGCCAGGGTCGAGGTTAAATTCCATTTCCAAAGCTCAGGAGAGACAATGTTTTCAGAAGCACATACGAGACCCAAAGCAGTCAGGTTTGCAGGAGAAAGATCAAAGGCCACAACCTTTGACACTTAGAAATTCTTCCAAGTCAAAAGAAAGCGTAAGCTTAGGAGGAGGAGCAACAGTGGCTGTTGGATCGATCATTATGAAGAATCTGGACCGTTGGATTAGATTCCATACAGGAGGAACGAGTGTGAACGAGAGGAACATATCTCATCCATCAAATCTGGGCGCGAAGGACCAACAACCGTTGGATCCGGAGGTAAGTACACGAACTTAAATTTCTTTAAGCGTACAGGAGAGTAGACTTGTGAAGTCCCAAAGTCCCAAAGACAGTTGGGACCATCCATCATCCAGGGAGACATGTGGAAGCATATCCGATAGTTCGAGGAATGGGACTTCAGAATAATTGCAAGGAGTTGGAGGAAAACTCGCGAAGTCCAAAATCACGAGGCAATCCTGGCCGTCCATTGAAGCAGGACACGTGGCGAGAGATCAACGCTTCATTGGTTCACAAAATGGGAAGGCCAGAGGTAGTAGAAGTGGGAAATTGCAAAGTCTGAGTTCAAAAAAGTGATCACAACCATTGGTTGTGGAGAAAACATGGACCGTCGATTCGACACAAGGGAAGTTCAGGGTTCAGATTTTGGAAATCGGGAAAAGAGAGCAAGCGGTTCACGAAATCTTCGAAGTGTGAAGTCGTGAAGGGAGTTGGCCCATGGTCATAACTTGTGGTCACATCAAAGAAGGAATCTAAAGAAAGGAGCTATCGCCGATTCAAAAATCGGGAAAGGGGAGTAGGTAGCTCATGAAAGTTTCGAGGCACAAAGTCGCAAAGGGATTTGGCCCACTATTGCAGTCCATGGTCATGTGAACGAAGGGGCTTAGCCAGAGAAGAGCTAGCATCTGTTTGGCGTTGAAATTTGAAAAGTGCTCAGGAGAGGGCCCGCAGGTGCCATACAAGCTGCACATTGGGAGAAAGGGCATGTGTAAGTTCATTTGGGGTCCAGCAGAGGCCCAAAGAGTCGATCCGACTCAGTATCTTGATCAATCCTAGACCGAGATGTCGCACAACCCTTTGGAGGGAAGGGGGTCTGCATCATTTTCCAATCACCATTTTCTTAAGGATACATATTAATTATTTGTTAGTGGACTCAACTAATACATTACCCTATGGGTAATGATTTGTTGCATATACGAAAATAATCCCTTTATCCAATGCAAACTCAAATAGTTTTAAGGAAGAAAAGTATGAGGCATTATAAAAAAAATCATTGTAGGAACACCAAACCTAGTAATCAAATGATGTTCAATGAAATCCATGATTACATTTTCACTTAATTGAGTTAGTTGCATAGCTTCAACCCACCTAGTAAGGTAATTTGTAGCAATCAAGATATACTTATGTTTCTTATAATATTTTGGGTTGATTTCTCCTATGATATCCATTCCCCATTGCTCAAAAGGTCTTTGTATTGTAACTAGATACAACTAGATGGATGATTGATTTTCTTTACCAACACTAAACTGGAAGGCTTTGCATCTTCAAATGTAAGCATGAGAGTCTTTGAAAACACTAGGTCAATAGTAATCAAGCCTTAAGATCTTATGGGTTGTAGTTTCTTCAGTAAAATTTCCTCCTATCGGTCCATCATGGATATGTTTTAAAACTTTTTCTACATTGTATTTTTCTCAACACCTTAGTAAATACCATCATAATTTTTTCGAAAAAGGACTCCATTAATAAATTGATATTGTGCATATTTCAATCTTAAATCCCTTTT
>JZKD02S0326293.1:103116-119152 GCA_000966675.3 Picea glauca
AAGATATCGATTCATGGAATGAAGTGGAAGTTAAAATGAAAAATAAAGAAGCTATATTTTTTTACAGCCTTTCCTTTGAATAAAAGGAATCCATAATTGAATAGAAGTTAAAGGATGTGAAGCTTTGGAAATCCCAACAAGAGCAAAGAAATGTTGCAATTGAAAAGGAAAAGATTGAGGTAGAAGAAAAAGCACAAAGGGAGGTTGAGCTTGAGAGATAGGCTAAGGAACAATAGGAAGCAGAGAGAATGAAACAACAATAGGATGAGGAGAACATAAAATTATTAGAGCAACAACAAGTAGAGGAAAAAAGAAACTAGCGGAGCAAGAACAAAAGAAAAAAGAGATTGAAGAAAAGAAGAAAAGAAAAAAACAAAGAGTGATGAAATGCAAGAAATTTTAAATCTGCAAGATCAAATGGGCATGAAATCAAGGGGTCCTTTAGGAAGCAACATGAATAACTCACCAATTGATAATGCATCCACAATTCTAGATAAGGGGAAGAGTAATAAAATGGAAGAAGTAATCACCCCCGGGAGCCTTGGGAGTGTAATGAATGATGACACAAAGTTAGTCACATCATAGGAGGTTGCAGATTTAGAACTATTGGCATATAATAAGGAGTTCAAAGAGTTGTTAAACAAATTCATAGAAAGAGAAAGTCAAGGATAGGAGAGATTGTAACCATTGTAACTAAAGAACAAGTAATCGATATGAAAAATACTAAATTTACTGATTTGGTAGCATCTGGACTAGCACTCACACAAGCAACTATGGAGAAAGTATAACATGAAGAAAATGATACAATCAAGCTTAGTAAGAGGATCAAAATATTGGAAGAGTAGGTTGAATTGGATAAAACTTCTAGGAAAATAATTGATGTATTTGTTGATAAAATAATGGAAGTATTTGAATGTAATACAAATTTCAAAAAAATATTTTTATGCTAAGTCTTTCAAGCTATAGGAACACACCCTGCAATTCTCCATTTTGTATAAGAAGAAGATGTATTGGAAACAAACTCAAGACAAAACTTATGACCAATTGGTTTTCATCAAAGACATTAAAAAATGCAGAGGACAAGAAAAACATAATATCAGATTGCTTGATAAAAAGGAAATTCGGGAAATAGAAGTAGATTTAAGTTTATGGGAAAGATTAGATAAATAAATCCAAAGAAGCATAGAGGATAGTTGGATGCAATGTTTAAAGGTCTGGGATTTTACTGAGGATATCACAGTATGATGTCATCTACCTTCACTTGGCCCCTAGAAGATTTCTATTCAATGGAGCAAGTGATGAAGAAATTTGAAAAATCTTTTATTCAATTTAGAATGGATGCTCAAACAATGAAAAGTATAAAGAGAGAACACTTAGAGAAGTTTATTATTGAAGAAACAAATAAAATTTCCTTTTTAGAATTTTCATTTCTTAAAATTGAGAAACATTTACAAAGGTTAGAAAATGAAGTATTAACCTTAGCGGGCCCACTAAAGAAACATGTTTTTCCACATCTTGAACCATGTCAAAGTTTATTTTAGGAATGGGAAAATATAAATATAAGGTCCCCAGTGATCAAGGGGAGGACCTTGGTTAGATTGGAATAGGAATTTAAATTTAAAGTTAGTTAATTCAACTGTTTTTGAAAAGGTTATTTAAGGTAGAATGAAATAAATCAAGAGGGAATTTTGCTCTTGGAATTTTGGAAATATCAATGTAAAGACTACTCTTAATGGAATGGAAAAATCCAATCAAGAGGTTGATTTTGTTGGTGAAAATAATTTATGGTTGATGATCAGCATAGACTTTTCTGCATGTAATCAATATTGAATGGTTGTAAGAAATCTTTGTTTCATTTTTCAGATTTTTTTGTAATGAAATAACTTTATTGCATTTGTTTTTCATCAGTATATAAATTTTGTTAAAGCTTAGTATAGTTAGTTTCTCTTTATTGCTTCTTAAGATCATTTTTATTTGTATTTAAGCCAAATGAAATTGTTTTTTAGCTTTTATACAAATATAAATTCTTTATGACAGATTTATGAGTTACCTCTTACTTTTGGATCTTTATATATTATAATAACATAGTCATTTGATTAGTTGAATGCTTTATTTAGATTATTTAATATAAAGTAAAAATAAAAATAAAATCCCTTAATCTAGAAGATTTTACTATAGAAAAGAGTTTGATTAGGCTTCTTCTTTGGGTTTAACCATTGCTATTTGAAACTGGGTTTTAGGATCCTTCAACAGAATTCGTAAGGTTTTATTATAGAGAAGAGTTTGATTAGACCTTTTCTTTGGGTTTAACCATTGCTATTTGAAACTGGGTTTTAGGATCCTTCAACAGAATTGGTGCTAGAAGGAAGCGATGACTATTGTGTGGTTGAGTCAATCCCACCTATTGAACGAACTCCCAGTAAGTCTAAAAATATTGTTGAATCTTCAAACCAAGGACCTACGTTTTCTAGGATAGAGGAAGGTATTGGGGTTTATAAAAATATTCCATACGTTGTTCCAAACGAAGAAGTGAATGATTTTCATCGAATAACCAAAGAATTTTGCAGGCAAATTGGTGCCTTACCAATTGCTCCTTTATTAACTCGGTGAAAAATAGTACCAAGAAACAGTGTACACCACTTAAAAAACTTTAGTTCACACTATGGAATATTTGATTGAACCCGCATTTGAAAGAAATAATTTATCCTCTTAATCAAATTCCACAAACCCAAAATCTCTCTAACTCTTAGTGTGGTTCTGACAGAGAAAACGTTCCTAAAAATCCAGAAAACAATTATGAAAACTCTGAAAGTGACTTTGAAAACTTAGACACGGGTTTTGAAAATTATAGCATGGATAATAATCAGAATCTAGAGAAACCTTGGTTGGCCCAAGATGATTTAGCTTTACCTTGACTGATTCATCACCTACCTAAACACCTTGAGCGACTCTTACCAAAGTATGATACAGATTCATAAGGTCCCCTTAATGATCATATAAAAAAATCATTTTGGAAATAAGATTTTTAAATGTTTAACATGAGGGTGTTGTATATCGAATTTTCCCTTATACCTTCAAAAATAAAGCTTTGACATGGTACTTTAATCTACCAGTTGGTTCAATAACTAATGGGGTTGATTTTTAGAAATGTTTCTTAGTGAAGGAGTTTTCATAGTAAAATTGTTTATATTAACCATGGGTTCTAAAGAACGGGTGAAATATTTTAATCAGAGATTTACCACCAAACCTGTGGAAGAAATTCAAGTTGAGGTTTATGTCAATGCTTTACCAACACTCATATCCATGTTCGTTAAAAGATTTTGCAAACCTACTTTTGCATAGAACTTTGAAGAAGCTAAAAAATGAAATGTTAGGATGTAAAGGGAACTCAAATAAAAAGGATAATTCACAAATAAATAAAGGTATCATATTAACAAGATCACAAAATAAATATGCTCCTCAAGAGAAATAAATGAATTCTATAGATTTTGAAAACTTTTAATGGGTAATTAAAAGGTTGACTAATGCAATAATTGACATTAAGAAAAGTAGTGGAGAGGGTCCCCCAAATCATATACCTTAAAAACCGTTATTTATAAGACCAGTGGCTCCTAAACCTTTGGAATCAATTGCCCCTCCTGCAAACTTGAGTATGGATTTCAAAATTTTAGCTATGAAAATTTTATGTAATTATCATTAGGATAATCACTTAGAGAGGACATATCCACAATGGATCAATGCTATGAATTTGGTGGAAAATCATTTTCTTGATGAGTGTGTACAGACAGAAGAATCCATAGATAATATAAAGGGATTAGTTGAGGGTGAGGAGGAAGAATCAACTAAAGAGATATCCATGGTCCTCTGAGATTTTTCTCCTAAGTTAAATCTGGTTAATGATGAAGAGATGAAAGCAGAAATGTGTGCTCAAATCATTATCATCTTAGAAGTAAAGGACATATTTCTCAATAATACCATTACACTTCCCAAAAGCCTAATACTAAGAAAACCTAGGCAGTGACATCATGACCTTTAAATCCCAAGAATTTCAGCAAACCTTCAACCAACAATCATGATGTAACCTCCATGGAATATAACATTGTTGAAGATTTAAAAAAAATAAAGGAAAATATCTATGTTTTAGACTTATGCAAATTCTCACAACAAATAAAGTTATTGTTGGATGCCCTAAAAAAAAATGATACACAAACTTTAATTTCTTCAAAGAATGTAGTGAAGGAAACATCTAATAATGTACATAATACAACTATTAACATTTCCTTAACTGCTAAGAAGTAAAAGTCACAAACTCCACCTTTTTTTTTTAACTTTTGAAAATTTTAACAAAAATGTACATAATTGTCTAGTAGATTCAGGAGCTTCTTTGAATGTAATGCCTTACTCTGTATGTAAGAAACTGAATGCAACCCCGCTTAAGTCATTAACTCACATCATTCGATTAGATAGATTAAAATTCAAGGTTATATGATACTTAAAAGGTGTTCTAATAAGAGTATCCTCAAATCCTAAAGTTCATCAGATTATTGACATCATAGTGGTAGATATCCCTGAAGCTTATGGCTTACTCTTGAGCAGAGATTGGTCTACAAATATTTAAGGTTACTCTGCCTCTGATTGGTCACATATTTGGTTGTATTGGAATGGGAAACCAAACAAAACAAGAATTGATCGGGAACATTACATGAAACATATTGTAACAGATCTAGAAACTTTCAATGAACCATCAACTTCTGAATTCCCTATTCTTGGCAATTAAAATTTTGATTCGTCCTTTGAAAATTTTGTTGTTGAGACATCACCTGTACCTAAAAATCAATTGCAGGAAAAAACTTTTGAAGAGTCACATTTCGACTTACTTAATGTAAATACTATAAATAACATTAAGGTTAAAAAAAAAATCACATTTATCTAATGATATTTAGACACGTTTTTTGATGGTTCTAAATCATAGGAAGGAACATGGGCTAGATTTGTAATTATTATCCTTGATGGAAAATGTAGTTTCATCTCTTGTAGGTTAGAATTTGAATGTACAAACAACATTGTAGAATGTGAATCTCTTATTTAGGGTCTTAGGAAATCAATTGATATGAATATTAAAAACTTGAAGATTGTTGGAGACTCTGAAATTATTGTTAGACAAATTAGAAACACAACTCACTACAATTCTCCTCACTTGAAGAGTTGTTGGCAAGAAGCTCCAAAATTAATTGATCACTTAGAATATTTTAATATATTGTCCCTAGATCTGAAAACATAGTGGCAGATTCTTTAGCTACTACAGCTTCTAGGCTATCACCTTTAGAATATTTTGAGGCCAGTAGGTTCTCTATTAAATTGTTGTATAGACCTTCAATCCCAGACAACATTTTCAACTGGAGATTTTTTTAGGGTGATGAACAGATCATAGAGTTTCTTATGAACTAGGTAACCTTTAAGGATACTTCCATTAATGATGAGGAACATGAGAATTTTTTGTTAAAAGAGGATGAACACTTAAACAATGTCAAAACTAATGCTATCCCCAAAGGTGTAGCTACATTGGAGAAACTTCTTGACCTGCAGGATAGATTTAAGAAATCACCAAATGTCAAAAATCAAATCTCAACTTTAGGAAATGAGGTAATCAACCTAGGGACCAATGAGGACCCAAAGAACATTAACTTATGCACATGTTGCACCGAAGAAGAGAAACGTGCTTACATTAAATTGTTTCAGAAATATCAAGATGTGTATTCTTGGACTTATGATGACTTGAAAACCTATGACCAAAATAATCCAACACGCCATACTTATGAAAGAATATGTTAAGTCTTTTCAACAGAAACTCTGAAAATACATCCTTCTTTGGAACACAAAATAAAGAAAGAACTTAAGGAATTGTTAGATGCCAAAATTATTTTTCAGGTAAGGCACTCTACTTGAGTAGCAAACTTAGTTCTAGTTAGGAAAAAGAATGGAGAGATAAGATTGTGTGTTGATTTTTGAAACTTGAATAAATATTCTAAGAAAGATATATACCATGTATCTCTGGTCAATTGGGTGTATCTCATGTGGTTTGATCTGAGGGGTTTCCACCTCCCACACAGATTCAATTACTGCAAGTGACATGTCGATCTCTTAAATGAGCACGTTATAAAAAAAAAACCTCGGTTTTCTACAAAATTTGATTTACCTTGGGTACCATCCTCAAAATGAGGGGAAGTGCCCAGTGGGATGGTACCCAAAATGAGGGGAAGTGCCCAGTGGGTTTTCCCAGGAGTGTTCCGAGGAAAAAAAAAAATTGCCATGTACCTCCCATGTATCAGATCTTACAATCAGTTTCAAGGTCAAATATTTTTTCGTTATTAGATGTGTTCTCAGGGTATAATCAAGTTCTAATAATTAAAAATGACATATTGAAAACTACCTATAGAACCAAATGGGGAACATTTGCATATAAAAGTATGCATTTTAGTCTAATCAATATAGGAGCCGAGTTTAAAAGAGCTATGGATGTAGCTTTATGTGGCTTGAATGGATGACATGATGTATTTTATTTGGATAACGTAACCGTATATTCAAAACACATAAAAGGTCATTTTCAACATTTGACTCAAATTTTTGAGAGATGTAGAAAGTATGGAATCTCATTGAATCCTAAGAAGAGTATTTTCATAGTTATAAAAGGTAATCTATTAGGGAACATTATCTCAAAGGAAGGAATTATGATTGATCTTAAAAGAGTAAAACCTATTTCACAACTGAACCTCCCACACAATAAGAAGGCAATACAATATTTTTTCGAGAAGATTAATTTTGTTAGAAAATACATCCCTGATTTTGCTGAGAGCATCAAACCACTACAAAAAATGATTAAGAAAGATGTTATGTTATATGGAAACATATTGAAAAAGATTCCTTCAAAAAAATAAATATTGTTATTACAAATGCACTAGTCGTACACAATCCTGATTTTTATAAGGATTTATTTTTGTATACCTTTGCATCTGATCATTCTTTGGTTGTTATTCTTACCCAAAAAGATGAAAAAGAGGGTGAATATCTTATTTATTTTATGAGTACAAATTTGCAAGGTGTCATATTGAACTATCCTCCCATTGATAAACAAGCATATGTTGTATTTAGGGTTGTCAAATACTTTAGATCCTATATTTTAAAAAACCTTACTAAAGTAATTGTGCCTTACCCTATTGTCAGATTATTATTCATACAACAAGAATTAGGAGAGAGGAGAGGAAATTGGATGACTACAATCCAGGAATATTACTTGGAATTCAAACCATCTAATATTGTAGAGGGGAAAGGATTCTTCAAACTATTAATAGAGTCATGGGATGTTATATCTAAAAAAGAGGAAGTAGGCTAGGAAAATGAGTTTGATGTTTTATCTACTGAAATAATTATTATACATGTTGATCTGAAATACTTTCCACATCATGGAACTTGTTATATCATTTGAATTCTAGGAGAAAAAGGGATTTAAGATTGAAATATGCACAATATCAATTTATTAATGGAGTCCTTTTTCGAAAAAATTATGATGGTATTTACTAAGGTGTTGAGAAAAATACAATGTAGAAAAAGTTTTAAAACATATCCATGATGGACCGATAGGAGGAAATTTTACTGAAGAAACTACAACCCATAAGATCTTAAGGCTTGATTACTATTGACCTAGTGTTTTCAAAGACTCTCATGCTTACATTTGAAGATGCAAAGCCTTCCAGTTTAGTGTTGGTAAAGAAAATCAATCATCCATCTAGTTGTATCTAGTTACAATACAAAGACCTTTTGAGCAATGGGGAATGGATATCATAGGAGAAATCAACCCAAAATATTATAAGAAACATAAGTATATCTTGATTGCTACAAATTACCTTACTAGGTGGGTTGAAGCTATGCAACTAACTCAATTAAGTGAAAATGTAATCATGGATTTCATTGAACATCATTTGATTACTAGGTTTGGTGTTCCTACAATGATTTTTTTTTATAATGCCTCATACTTTTCTTCCTTAAAAATATCTGAGTTTGCATTGGATAAAGGGATTATTTTCGTATATGCAACAAATTATTACCCATAGGGTAATGTATTAGCTGAGTCCACTAAAAAAAAATTAATTTGTATCCTTAAGAAAATGGTGATTGGAAAATGATGCAGACCCCCTTCCCTCCAAAGGGTTGTGCGAACTCTCGGTCTAGGATCGATCAAGATACTGAGTCAGATTGACTCTTCAGGCCTCTATTGGACCCCAAATGAACTTACACAGGCCCTTTCTCCTAATGTGCATCTTGTATGGCACCTGCGGGCCTTCTCCTGAGCACTTTTCAAATTTCAACGCCAAACGGGTGCTAGCTCTTCTCTGGCTAAGCCCCTTCCTTCACATGACCATGGACTGCGATAGTGGGCCAACTCCCTTGCGACTTTGTGCCTCGAAACTTTCACGAACTCCCTGCTCCCCTTTCCCGATTTTTGAATCGGCAATAGCTCCTTGCGTTAGATTCCTTCTTTGATGTGACCACGGGTTATGACCATGGGCCAACTCCCTTCACAACTTCACGCTTCGGAGATTTCGCGAACCACTTGCTCTCTTTTTCCAATTTCCAAAATCTGAACCCCAAACTTCCCTCGTGTCGGATCGACAGTCCATGTTTTCTCCACAACCAATGGTTGTGATCACTTTCTTGAACTTAGACTTCGCGACCTCCCACTACTCCTACCTCTGGCTTTCCTATTTTGCGAATCAATGAAGCGTTGATCTATCGCTACGTGTCCTGCTTCAATGGACGGCCAGGATTGCCTAGTGATTTTGGACTTCGCGAGTTTTCCCCCAGCTCCTTGCAATTATTTCGAAGTCTGATTCCTTGAACTATCGGATCTGCTTCCACCTGTCTCCCTGGACGATGGACGGTCCCAACTGTCTTTGGGACTTCGGGACTTCACAAGTCTGCTCTCTTGTACGCTTAAAGAAATTTAATTTCGTGCACTTACCTCCGGATCCAACGGTTGTTGGTCCTTCATGGCCAGATCCGATGGATGAGATATGTTCCTCTCGTGCACACTCGTTCCTCCTGTATGGACTCTAATTCAATGGTCCAGATTCTTCATAGTGCTCGATCCAATAGCCATTATTGCTCCTCCTCCTGAGCTTACGCTTTCTTCTGACTTGGAAGAAGTTCTAAGTGTCAAAGGTTGTGGCCTTTGATCTTTCTCCTGCGAACCCGACTACTTTGGGTCTCGTCTGTGCTTCTGAAAACACTGTCTCTCCTGATCTTTGGAAATGGAATTTAACCTCGGCCCTGGCGCACACTTGTGCTCTGCGTGCAACTTTGCGCTACTCCTCCCGATCTCTTAGACTTGGAATAAGTCCAACCCTTGTGCACCCTTTTCACTATTTCTTCTTAGCTTCTCAAACTTGCTCAGTCTCCCAAGGGAAGCTACCCTTCTGCGTCTTTAAAAATGCTTTCTGGTGCCCTCCTGGCACGTTTTGTGCTCAACCTCCCGAGCTTACGAACTTGAAACAAGTTCTCCTCTATGCACACTCCTTGTGCTTGACCGACCTTCAACTGGTTGTCTTTCAACACTTCGTCAAAGTGTTGGCCTGGTGAACTCCTTGCACATGTCTTCCTACAGAGTGTTCAGAAAATCTGTTTCACCTCAAGCTTCAACTGCTCGGACCTCAAAAGTCTATGTCCCTTTCGCTCCTCAAATGGATACAAGTGCCCTCCTAGAAACTTCTACTCAATCACTCCTTATTGAGCTAACAAGGTGTTCAGTAACTCTATGAGTGTCTTCTCCTTGACACTTCTCTTCTTTCTGAACTCGAAACAAATTTCACCTTTGTGCACTCCTTCACTCGCTCGATGCCCTCCTAGAAGAGCTCTACAGAACCTTCAGTAGTTATGTTCTCTCTGTGCTTCCTCTGTACAATCTTTCCTCCATAGTGTTTAGTAACTCTGAGGCTCCTCCTTGAGTCTGTAAATCCTTCTGGTGTGCCCTCCTAACATGTTCTTTCCTTAAATCTATTCTAGATTTAGATGTGCACTTCTTGCGCTGGCTCCAGAACTCCCAACGTTCTATTGTGCACTCCTTGCACAACCTAAAGAACCCAGAAGCAATTTAGAAACTCACAGATAGAGAAATTCTATATATCCTTACAGATGGAATCTAACACATACATCTACAACATAAATTCATATAAACGCATAGGTGACATTCATCAAATACACATAAACACATAGAATCATATGCAGAAAAAACTACTCTCTTTCTATTAAGATGAATGTTTGTACAAGCGTTTACAAAAGCTAGACTGCTACAAATTCTCAACGCTTTCTCTTCTCCTAACAAGTTCAACTATCCTCTATGTTCAACCTTCCCATTTGGGCGTACAATATTCCTACTTCTACCAGAAGGATCCTAGGGTTCCCTCTGAATACCTCTCCTATCGAAGTAACATATAACAACTACTCAAGCTCTGTTACATTCAATACTGAGAGTGAAACTCCCATATCTCTCGCAATCCTTCAGTTTCTTGATCATTTCACTATCCTTCAATCATCCGTTCAAAATGGATATATAGGAAAGCGCCATATTTTAGATTCCAAATAATTAAAAAGGCATGCTATGGCGCTGAGTTGTCCCTCCACATGGGCTTGCTGACGATTCTCCTGCATCATACTCCACAGTAGGGGAAATCGTGAGCTCCTTCTCATGGCTCCCTCTGTTATGTTGTTGAGATCCTCTAGGGTCTCAAACCTGAAATTGGAGTTGTCCAGTTTCTCCTCTTCCTTGCTGCTTCTTCTTCTCTGTTGCTCCTGCAGGTCCTCTTCTGTTCCATCCTTCTTTGATGATTGTTTCTTGTGATACTTCCAGCATCAATCTCTTTATCTCCTCTATCACTCTCTCCAGTTTCTCCAATGGTTTGCTCTTTCGAAGTCTTCTCTGTTGCACTTCCTTCTTGGAAATGGGTAGATCAACCTGATCCCCCATGCTATTTTCCCCATCTCTTGTGGCCTTAGCTTGCCACCCTACTGCAAACTTCAGTTATGTAGCCTCATCATTTATTTGCTTCTCAGTTTCCTCCTCTGATGGATTAGCTTCCGTCATCTCCTCTTGTGTTGGTATAACCTCAACTCCTTCTAGCTACTCCTAGGGTTGGTATGCTCCTCCATCTATATCCAACTTAACCTATTGTATGTGCCTGCTTTGCACTATCACCCTTCTCTCCAGGGATACCAATTCCTCATACAAATCAGCAAAATTCATGTTATCTGCTTCCTCCTCTGCTGCAAGCTTCAGTGTTGCAGTCATCTCCTATTCAGCTTCCTGGCTGAAAATTTTGGGCAATTCGGCTGAATGCTCTTTTCTGTCTGTTGGGGAAAACATCAGTGTCTACTCCATATCCTCCTTTTTGACAGTCTCTGGTGGTTGTCTTTCCTCTACTGCACCTGCATCATAGACACGGTTAGCTTTGAAAGCATTTGTCTCCATGGCTTCTTTCTTGGATTCTTGTTGCACTAACTCCTCATGTGCAACACTTGTATTAGCCTCCACTGGACTATTTGGTAGGAATATTTGAATTCCCCCAATGATCAGAAAACACCTCTGACCTTATTCCATCAACACTCCTTTCTGATATGAATTCTCAACTGAGTTCATCTCTTCTCCTTTTACCACCTAACAATTTGGGATTTTCTCTCTGCCCACCTGGAAGTCTATGAGATCACATGATCTCTCTCCATTTCCCACCTGGCAACTTGAACTTCCACCACTGCTCTCCTAGCAGTCTATGAGACCCTTAACTGATATTTTCTCCTCATCATCACTGACGTTCATCCCAATCTATGGTTCACAAATGTGAATCACTTTCTCCATTATGTCACTGAGGTTTTCAACTTCCCTCGGCCACCTTCTCAACTCTTGTTGTTTCTTTCTGGCCGACAACTTTGGAACAATCCATTTTACTTTCCTATTCAGAGGCCATTCATACCTCTAGTGTAACTTTGTCTCATGTTGCATCTTCAATGCTATCTTCTCCATCCTTTCTCTTATCTCAATGAGCTCCTTGTCAATTTATGCTTTACTTTTCTTCTAGTGGTCTTCTCTTCGACCACACTTATGGCCTTCAGTATCCATCTTTTCTGTCTTCAGCCCTCCTGGCTATCTACCATTTCTTGCACACCTTGCAACACTCTTTACAGAGCATCAGTACTATGTCTCTCTTCACCTGTCATAAACAGGATAACTTCAACCTTTGATACCACTTGATGTCATCAGATTATCTCTTTTCACCTTCTCACCTTTGCATACAATCTACAAACAAAATTCAGCTCTTGATACTACTTGATGTAGTCAGATTGTCTTCTTTATCTCCTTCACTTGAAATCTACAAAGAAAATCAGTTCTGATACCTCTTGATGGTATCAGACTATCTCCTTTATCTCCTTTCCTCTTTTGCTTGATGTCTACAAGAAAAACTCCACTCTGATACCACTTGATGCAGACCCCCTTCCCTCCAAAGGGTTGTGCAACCTCCTGGTCTAGGATCGATCAAGATACTGAGTCAAATCGACTCTTCGGGCCTCTGTTGGACCCCAAATGAAATTACACAGGCCCTTTCTCCCAATGCACAGCTTATATGGCACCTGCGGGCCCTCTCCTGAGCGTTGTTAAAATTTCAACGCCAAACGGGCACTAGCTCTTCTCTAGCTATTTCATTTCCTTCACATGACCATGGATTGCAACCGTTGGCCAGCTCCCTTCACGACTTCGCACCTCGAAACTTTTGCGAGTTTCCTGCTCCCCTTTCCCGATTTTTGAATCGATGATAGCTCCCTGCGTTAGACTCCTTCTTTGATGTGACCACAAGTTATGACCATGGGCCAGCTCCCTTTGCGACTTCGCGCTTCGGAGCTTTCATGAACCACTTTCTCTCTTTTCCCGATTTCCGAAATCCAAACCCCGAACTTCCCTCGTGTCGGATCGACGATCCACTTTTTCTCCACAACCAACAGCTGTGATCACTTTCGCGAACTCACACTTCGCAAGTTCCCACTACTCCAACCTCTAGCTTTCCCATTTTGTGAATCAATGAAGCGTTGATCTCTCGCCACGTGTCCTACTTCAATGAATGGCCAGGATTGCCTCGCGATTTCAGACTTCAATAGTTTTCCCCCAACTCCTTGAAATTCTTTTGAAGTCTAATTCCTCAAACTATTGGATCTTCTTCCACCTGTCTCCCTGGACGATGGATGGTCCCAACTATCTTTGGGACTTTGCAAGTCCGCTCTCCTATACGCTTAAAGAAAATTAAGTTTGTGCACTTACCTCTGGATCCAACGGCTGTTGGTTCTTCACGCCCAAATCCAATGGATGATATTTGTTCCTCTCATATGCACTCTGATCCAACAATCCAGATTCTTCACAGTGCTCTATCCAATGACCATTGTTGCTCCTCCTCTCGAGCTTACGCTTTCTTCTGACTTGGAAGAATTTCTAAGTGTCAAAGGTTGCGGCCTTTGATCTTTCTCTTGTGAACCTGACTGCTTTGGGTCTCATCTGCGCTTCTGAAAATGATGTCTCTCCTGAGCTTTGGAAATGGAATTTAACCTCGGCCCTGGTGCACACTTACGCTCTACGTGCAAATTTTCACTACTCCTCCTGATCTCTGGGACTTGGAATAAGTCTGACCCTTGTGCACCCTTTGCACTATCTCTTCTGAGCTTCTTGAACTTGCTCAGTCTCCCAAGGGAATCTACCCATCTGCGTCTTTCAAAATACTTGTTGGTGCCCTCCTGGCACGTTCTGCGCTCAACCTCCTAAGCTTACGAACTTGAAACAAGTTCTCCTCTACGCACACTCCTTGTTCTTAACCGGCCTTCAATTGGATGTCTTTCAACACTTCGTCTAAGTGTTGGCCTGGTGCACTCCTTGCACAGGTCTTCCTCCAGAGTGTTCAACAACTCTGTTTCACCTCGAGCTTCAACTGCTCGGACCTCAAAAGTCTCTGTCCCTTTTTCTCCTCAAAGGGATACAAGTGCCCTCCTGGCCAATTCTTCTCAAGCACTCTTTGTTGAGCTAAACAAGTGTTCAATAATTCTATGAGTGTCTTCTCCTTGACACTTCTCTTCTTTTTGAACTCGAAACAAAGTTCACCTTTTTTCACTGCTTGCACTCGCTCGATTCCCTCCTGGCAGAGCTCTACAGAACCTTTAGTAGTTTTGTTCTCTCTATGCTTCCTCTATACAATCTTTCCTCCAGAGTGTTCAGTAACTCTGAGGCTCCTCCTTGAGTCTGTAAATCCTTCTGGTGTGCCCTCCTGGCACGTTCTTCCCTGAAATCTATACGATATTCAGATGCGCACTCCTTGCGCTAGCTCCAGAACTCCCAACGTTCTGTTGTGCACTCCTTGCACAACCTAAAGAACCCATAAGCAATTTAGAAACTCATAGATAGAAAAATTCTATTTATCCCTGCAAATGGAATCTAACACATACATCTACAGTATAAATTCATATAAACGCACAGGTGGCATTCATCAAATACACATAAACACATAGAATCATATGTAGTAAAAAGTTCTCTCTTTCTATTAAGATGAATGTTTATACAAGAGTTTACAAAAGTTGGACTACTGCAAAGTCTCAGCGCTTTCTCTTCTCCTAACAGTTTCAACTATCCTCTATGTTCAACCTTCCCATTTGGGCGTACAATATTCCTACTTCTACCAGAAGGTTCCTATGGTTCCCTCTGAATACCTCTCCTATCGAAGTAACATCTAACAACTACTCAAGCTCCATTACATTCAATACTGAGAGTGAAACTCCCATACCTCTCGCGATCCTTCATTTTCCCGAGCATTTTTCTCTTCTTCAATCATCCATTCAAAACGGATCTACAGGAAAACGCCAACTTTTAGATTCCAAATAATTAAAAATGCACGCTATGGCGGTGAGTTGTCCCTCCACGTGGGCTTGCTGACGATGCTCCTGCATTAGAAAACAAAGAAACTAACATAATTCTTTGCACAATGCATTATGGGCTAATAGGGTAACACCAAAAGGTGCACTAGGAACATCTCCATATTATTTGGTTTATGGGTAGGAGGACTTGTAAGTTGTTACCAAAAAACATTCTTTTACCTTATTTGAATCTATCACAAGCCTCTAGAGGGCATCCTTCTTCTACTCTTCAGAATAGAATTGACACATTAATTATGCTAGAAGAACAAAGAGAAAAAGATAAACAAAAATTTGTTTCACATCAAGATATTATTAAATGATGGTTTGACACACATCATTCTAGCAGCACAAATTTTGAAGTAGGGGATTTGATTTTAAAACGGGATAAGAAATATTAACATAATGGTAAACATACTAAATTCCAAAATCTTTGGTTGGGCCAAACCCTTAAAAGATTATTTACTTAATTACTCGATTGGTGATTGAGTTGTATATATTGGTTTAAATTTCGCTTGCTTGCAATTTTTTGAATGTTGATTTTATTTTCTTTTATCAAACTTTGTTTTAAATTTATTTTCATTATATATATATAAACCAAGATTTTGTTTTCACTTTCAGTGTTTGATTATGTTTTAGGATGTTTTGATATTTCAACATATTACTTTTACATTATTTCACCTTTGCTTCCCTGATCTTTTCTCATATAGACAAGAGTTAAGTAACATAAGTATGAATTAGAGGTTCTAGGTGAATGGCATGGTGACTTCTCATCATTAAATCTAGGGCTATCTAAAAGATTTGTTGTAGGCCTAATAGTTAATGGCATGGGAAAATTTACCGTTCTCTTAATCTTTGTACTTGGCTAATGTTGAGCACGATCTTGAACACTTCTTATAAAAAAGGTGAGCAATAAACCTAGATTGGATTATCTCATTCTAATTAACAGATCCCATCCTCATAGCTACAAAAGGCTAGTGTACTTTTCCTCACTGGTTGAATTATATATATATATATATATATATATATATAATGAGGACAAAGGTAATAT
>JZKD02S0326293.1:127505-140523 GCA_000966675.3 Picea glauca
ATATATATATATATATATATATATATTGAGGACAAAGGTAATACGTTGAGGGAATGTAGATATCTCCATTGGGACTATGGATGCTTGCGAGTAATGGAGCAACACCATAGGATTGAGAAACCAATTTAGATCTTTAAAAATTATCTAACCTTGAGGGAGAAGTGGAAATTGAATATGTCTTGCATTTTTCCAAGGAATATTTGTTATGGTTATCATATGTCTACTTAACATTTGACTAGGAAACTTGCAATAATGTGAGTAGGAGAACCTAAGGATTATATCTATTTAAGAAGTTTTCATATTCTCTCACTTAGAAAAAAAAATCTTTCTTTTGAGCTTGAAATTGATATGGATATGTTAACAAAGGGAAAATGAAGAGATTATGGACCCCTCTTGCGCACTCTAATCCAACGGTCCAGATTCTTCACAGTGCTCAATCCAATGACCATTGTTGCTCCTTCTCCTGAGCTTACACTTTCTTCTGACTTGGAAGAATTTCTAAGTTTCAAAGGTTGCGGCCTTTGATCTTTCTCCTGTGAACCTGACTGCTTTGGGTCTCGTCTGTGCTTCTGAAAATGTTGTCTCTCCTGATCTTTGGAAATGGAATTTAACCTCGGCCATGGTGCACACTTGCGCTCTGCGTGCAAATTTGCACTACTCCTCCTGAGCTCCGGGACTTGGAATAAGTCTGACCCTTATGCACCCTTTTCACTATCTCTTTTGAGCTTCTCGAACTTGATCAATATCCCAAGGGAATATACCCTTCTGCATATTTCAAAATACTTTCTGGTGCCCTCCTAGCACGTTCTTATCTCAACCTCCTGAACTTATGAACTTGAAACAAGTTCTCCTCTACGCACACTCCTTGTGCTTGACCGGGCTTCAATTGGTTGTCTTTCAACACTTTGTCTGAGTGTTGGCTTAGTGCACTCCTTGAAGAGTTCTTCCTTCATAGTGTTCAGCAACTCTGTTTCACCTCGAGCTTCAACTGCTCAGACCTCAAAAGTCTCTATCCCTTTCGCTCCTCAAAGGGATATAAGTGCCCTCCTGGCAACTTTTGCTCAAGCACTCTTTGTAGAGCTAATAGAGTGTTTAGTAACTTTGTAAGTGTCTTCTCATTGACACTTCTCTTCTTTCTGAACTCGAAACAAAGTTCACCTTTGTGCACTCCTTGCGCTCACTTGATGCCCTCCTAGTAGAGATCTATAAAACCTTCAGTAGTTATGTCCTCTCTATGCTTCCTATGTACAATCTATACTCCAGAGTGTTCAGTAACTCTGAGGCTCCTCCTTGAGTCTGTAAATCCTTCTGGTGTGCCCTCCTGGCACGTTCTTCCCTGAACTCTATTCGAGATTCAGACGCCCACTCCTTGTGCTAGCTCCATAACTCCCAACGTTATGTTTTGCACTCCTTGCACAACCTAAAGAACGCAGAAGCAATTTAGAAACTCACAGATAGAGAAATTCTATTTATCCCTATAGATGGAATCTAACACATACATCTACAACATAAATTCATATAAATGCACAGGTGACATTCATCAAATACACATAAACACATAGAATCATATGCAGGAAAAAATAATCTCTTTCTATTAAGATGAATGTTTGTACAAGTGTTTACAAAAGATGGACTACTACAAAGTCTCAACGCTTTCTCTTCTCCTAACAGTTTCAACTATCCTCTATGTTCAACCTTCCCATTCGGGCGTACAATATTCCTACTTCTACCAGAAGGTTCCTATGGTTCCCTCCGACTACCTCTCCTATCGAAGTAACAGCTAACAAATACTCAAGATCCGTTACATTCAATATTGAGAGTGAAACTCCCAGATCTCTCGCGATCCTTCAATTTCCCGAGTGTTTCGCTCTCCAATCATCCGTTCAAAACGGATCTATAGGAAAACGCCAGCTTTTAGATTCCAAATAATTAAAAAGGTGCGCTATGGCGGTGAGTTGTCCCTACACGTGGGATTGTTGACGATGCTTCTGCATCAGAAAACAAAGAAACTAACATAATTCTTTACACAATGCATTATGGGCTAACATGGTAACACCAAAAGGTGCACTAGGAACATCTCCATATTATTTGGTTTATGGGTAGGAGGACTTGTAAGTTGTTACCAAAAAACATTCTTTTACCTTATTTGAATCTATCACAAGCCTCTAGAGGACATCCTTCTTCCACTCTTCAGAATAGAATTGACACATTAATTATGCTAGAAGAACAAAGAGAAAAAGCTAAACAAAAATTTATTTCACATCAAGATATTATTAAATGATGGTTTGACACACATCATTCTAGCAGCACAAATTTTGAAGTAGGGGATTTGATTTTAAAACGGGATAAGAAATATTAACATAATGGTAAACATACTAAATTCCAAAATCTTTGGTTGGGCCAAACCCTTAAAAGATTATTTACTTAATTACTCGATTGGTGATTGAGTTGTATATATTGGTTTAAATTTCGCTTGCTTGCAATTTTTTGAATGTTGATTTTATTTTCTTTTATCAAACTTTGTTTTAAATTTATTTTCATTATATATATATAAACCAAGATTTTGTTTTCACTTTCAGTGTTTGATTATGTTTTAGGATGTTTTGATATTTCAACATATTACTTTTACATTATTTCACCTTTGCTTCCCTGATCTTTTCTCATATAGACAAGAGTTAAGTAACATAAGTATGAATTAGAGGTTCTAGGTGAATGGCATGGTGACTTCTCATCATTAAATCTAGGGCTATCTAAAAGATTTGTTGTAGGCCTAATAGTTAATGGCATGGGAAAATTTACCGTTCTCTTAATCTTTGTACTTGGCTAATGTTGAGCACGATCTTGAACACTTCTTATAAAAAAGGTGAGCAATAAACCTAGATTGGATTATCTCATTCTAATTAACAGATCCCATCCTCATAGCTACAAAAGGCTAGTGTACTTTTCCTCACTGGTTGAATTATATATATATATATATATATATATATATAATGAGGACAAAGGTAATATGTTGAGGGAATGCAGATATCTCCACCGGCACTAGGGATGCTTGCGAGTAATGGAGAAACACCATAGGATTGAGAAACCAATTTAGATCTTTAAAAATTATCTAACCTTGAGGGAGAAGTGGAAATTGAATATGTCTTGCATTTTTCCAAGGAATATCTTTTATGGTTATCATATATCTACTTAACATTTGACTAGGAAACTTGCAATAATGTGAGTAGGAGAACCTAAGGATTATATCTATTTAACAAGTTTTCATATTCTCTCACTTAGAAAAAAAAATCTGTCTTTTGAGATTGAAATTGATATTGATATGTTAACAAAGGGAAAAAGAAGAGACTATGGACCCCTCTTAGTGAATCTCCATTTGTTGAGGGGTCCATAATATCTCATGTGCACGTTGAATGGAAGAAAATATTGTATCCATTTTAGGGATGATTGGATACGTATGACACATGGAGTGGTTACTAGAGGAATTGTATTCAAGTGGGGAGTCATTTTATCATAGGCCTTGAAGAGAGCCTCAGAGAAAGCACGAGGTTACTCAACTAATAAAGGTCCCTCTTTACATATGGCTTCATATTTATTAGATAGTGTGTGTGCACATAATACATTTCAAGGGATTGGATGGCAGTGGACTAACTAAGAGATTCAGGCACATGAATATTGTCAAGACTTGTGGGAAACAAAATAGAAGAGAGCTTATGCTTCCATATGTGATAAGTTCTTAGCTCCTCTCTTCAATTTGATTTTTCACATAGAATTTCCTAGGATTACAAAGGATGCCAAATGAATACTTAAATATATTGGAAAATAGTACCTGCAAGATAAATTCACATTTTTGAGGATATATGGAGTTGTTGCAACTTGCATCTCCTCATTTTTTACCCATATATGTGCCAACTAAGTTAGTTATGTCTGAAACTACACATCAAACTATCTTACAAGGTTTTAATTCTTTGTTTGTTGAAGATGTTAAGAAGAAGCTTTTTTTTCCTTACAATTTTTATGTTGGGAATTACAATATTTCAAATTCTAACCATTCTAAGCAAGAAAGGAAATCTAATGCCAGAATTAAAATTTCAACAATGCTAATTTAGAAGACATGATCCATAAGGATTGGTGCCAAAGTAGTGTAACTATACTCATTAAAGATGTGTTGATGAATTAATTTATCAAGATATTGGTTCATGGAATGAAGTGGAAGGTAGGTTGAAAAATAAAGAAGATATAATTTTTGATAGCCTATCCTTGGAAGAAAAGAAATCCATAAGTGAACAGAATCTATAGGTTGTGAAGCTTCAAAAATCCCAAGAAGAGCAAAGAAATATTGCAGCTGGAAATGAAAAGCTTGAGGCGGAAATGAAAGAATAAAGGGAAGTTGATCTTGAGAGATAGCCTAAAGAAGAAAAATCACAACAGGAAGCAGAGTAGATGAAACAACAACAGTTTGAGGAGAAAAAATGATCATAGAAACAACAAGCAAAGGAAAAAAGGAAACTATTAGAGCAAGAACATAAGAAAAAAAAAGATTGAAGAAAAAGAATAAAAGAAAAAGAATGATGAAATGCAAGCAAGTTTAAATAAATAAGATCAAATGAGAATGAAAGTAGGGGGTCCATAAGGAAACAACCCATATAATTCTCCATTTGATGAATCATCCACAGTTCTATAGAAGGGGAAGAGTATTGAAATGGAAGAAGTAATCACCCCGGGGAGACTTGGGAGTGTAATGACCGATGACACAAATTTATTCACATTAGAGGAGGTTGCAGATTTGAAAATATTGGCATATAATAAAAGAAATCAAATAATTGTTAACCAAATTCATAGAAAGAGAAATTCAAACATAGGAGAAGTTATAACTTGTGTAACTGAAGAACAAGTCATAGATGTGAAAAATACTAAATTGAATGATTTGGTAGCATTTGGACTAGAACTCACACAAGGAACTATGGATATGGTACAATAGGAAGAAAATGATACCGTCAAGCTGAGGAAGAGGATCAAAACATTGGAAGAGCAAGTTGAATTTGGTAAACCTACTAGGAAAATAATTGATGTATTTGAATCTAATGCAGATGTCAACAAATATTTTTATGCTAAGTATTTGAAGCTACATGAGCACACCCTGCAACTCTCAATTTTGTGGAAGAAGAACCTATATTGGAAATAAAATCAAGCCAAAACTTATGACCAATTAGCTTTCATAAAAGACATTTAGAAACATAGAGGATATGAAAAGCATAATATTATTGTTACACATCAAAATTCCACACTTAAGTATCTTACCCTAAGTGTCGCAAGTGTCGCCAAGTGTTGTATGCACCTTAATAAGTGTCACATGCAATTTTCTGTGTTGATTAGAGGATTTAACCTGGGAGTACTCAAATTTATTTTTGGATTTGTTTGGTTCGAGGAAATGTTATTCATATTTATTGAGCTTGCAAACTCCTTCTAGATTACAAGATTGATTTATTTTACTTGTCATTGGTTTAGTCCTTGTTTTGCAATATCATCAGTAATCTGACTGATTGGAAGAGTCTGCAATAGTTTTTTGTTTGTTGAGTTCCTTATCAGTCTTGCTTTGATTGAATGAATTGAAACTCAATTGTTTACCACAACCTAGATTTGATATCATTTCTTGTTGCTCATTTTTCAAAGATTGTTAAGTGTGATTTTCTTGATTTCTTGTCTTCTTCGGATCTTTGTTTGAGTAAGTTTGATTTTCTTTGATTTCTTTTGTGGGTATCTTTGTTTGGACAATATTTTTCTTCTTGTTGTATTTAATTTTAATTGTGAACTATTTCATTGTTATTGAAAGAAAGAATCATTATAAGCACATCATTTCTTGCATCTAAAAATCAAATAAAGAGAATTTGTGGAACTTTACATGCATTGGTCTTGGAAACTTGGAAGATTTTCTTTTGATAATTTGGCGAATGTGTGGATTCTTTTTTGGGAACAAATTGCATTAAGTGTTGCATTGTTTTGAGTGTTTGTTAGTAATAAAAAGAAAGAAACTCATCTCCTTCCCATAAATAGAATTTCATTGAAAAAGAACAATTGCATATCATTTTTTTTTCTTTCTTTTTGGAGTTGAGTCTCAAAAAAATCCATCACCAGTTTCACTACCATTCACCCTTGAGTAATGAACGGCCATAAATCAAATGCCAATTAAAATTGATCCGGAAAACTTTAATTTTTAGGGCTTTTTCACCAACATTAGACTAGGGATAGAGCTTTGGAATAGGCTATGAGTTTAACTCTCCAAATCATTAAAGGCACACATAGAATCTTGCGATAGGGAGATAAAAATCAAATTTTTGTATAAGTATCGCCGGGACCCCCCTCTCGCATAGGGGTTAAACATGAGTTCATGTACAAGAGAGAAACTGAGATTTCCCCTCCAAATATTAACCAAACATAGCGGGAAGATCGTATACTGAGGGTTCTTCTTGAAGTGTTACTGGTTTCATTAGGTCTCAGTGCTTCGTGAATATTGAACATGTTCGAGGTCCCTAAGAGTTTACCAGTCCTCTTGTCTTTAGTAATCTAGAATAATTTTGGACTTGATATCCTTCCCATATGTTCGATCTCGACTGTCGATTGTACCCGCTCATATGCTGACTGCAATTTGGTGACCTTAGTGGCCATAATCCTTAGGATCTATACACAAGGTTATGGAAAAGGGGAGTCTTTGATGTACCTGGGTCAAACGTTGGTCAAAATCACTCGGGCTCCTTGGAGGGTAACCCATGGATAGACCATGAGGTAACTTGCACCAAGGCGTAAGTTTGTTAAGCATGTGGCCAATGTAACTGATCCACCCACTCAATCCCATACCCTACTCACTTTATTCCCGCGATGTTGGATTTGATCACCAACTGGTAAGTTCATTGTGGGAATTTATTGGTTTGCTTGTTCATCTTTTAGATTTTTAGCAAGTATTGTGTATTCTCCCAAGTTGTCCTTAATATTGGTATTGTGGTTGAAAAAGTTCATTTTCGATCAAGTAGGATGAAAGGGTTGACTATGGAAGGCTACGAATCCTTACCTCCTAATTTACTTGAAGACGCTTCTCATGTCTCATGAAGAAGTTGTTGAAGAAGAAAAATATTTTGACACTAGGAGTGTTGCTACTCCTTTGATTGAACATCCTGAGGGAGTAATTATAATAGTTCAGGAAGGTTTTTTCCCTCCTATAAACCCACCATTGATCAACCCTCTTAACCCAATTCTTATCCGAGTATATTCTTCAGGAAATATCATACCTGAATATTATCCTAGATTATCGTCATGGTCATTTGAAATAGTTGATATTGAATCAGAACAGCCCAACACAAATGAAGAGTACACAACCCCTGTGCGCACTACTGAAATGGTAGATCCAAGTCAAACCCTTGTTCGTCGTGTGTGGAGAAATCCATTAGGCCATGATATTTTTGAAAGATTCAATTTGAATCGGCCATTTTTCCTCTCCACATACACCTGTCACTACTAGTGCAGATCCTGAACCATTGAGTCATTTCCATGGTCATCTTGTAGGACCAACACTTAACATTTCTACCACTTCAGGTCAAATATCGAGTGATAGAGATCTTGTCCTTCCTATTCATTTACAAAGCACCATGACATTTACACCAATGATGCATCTTTAAGCATAAACTTCATTCACACCACATAATCATGTTGGGACACCTTCTCGTCTTAGAATGAAAAACCATGTCATAACATATGTCTCGATTGGGGGACAAATCCCTACTGGGGTAAATCCTCAGTTAGTGGACAAATCCCTACTGGAGGGAAACCCCTCATTAGTGGACAAGTCCCTATCGAGGGGAAACCCTCATTTAGTGGACAAATACCTACCAAGGGGAAAACCTCATTTAGTGGACAAGTTCCTTCTGGGGGGGGGCAAGTATCGTTCATTACCCAACCTATGGCAGGGGGGGGAGTTTCAGTTATTTTTTCCTAAAACCCACAACAAACCTTGGGACTACCTCAGGGAGTATCTTTTAATCCACCACTATAAGGAGGATCTTTAAATCCTAACACTTCAAGACTGTACTCTGGAAAAAATTTCCCAGGTGTCCCGAATCCCACTTGGGGTCTCTAGAGTCAATCATATTTTCCTCCATAGGGACCAAATGGTTATAATCCTTAGGGTAAAACTTGTTATATTCCTCAAGGTTACACTGCCTATCCTCCTCGGGGTCCATCTGGTTACCCTACTCAAGGTCAAAATAGTTAGCTTCCTCAAGGTCAAATTGGTTTTCCTTCATCTTTTGCCCAATTTCCTCAACAAACGAATCCTTCTTTTGTTGTCCAAAATCCTCAATAGCCATATATGAGAGGACCTTATGGATACAAATTCCCATAACAACCAGTTTATGGTCCTACTGGTGTTCCCATGCCTCACCAGTATTATCCTCAATGTAATCGACAGTTACCTTTTCTGGCTACTTTAGATCTCCCAGACCTGACGAGGTTAACGAATGATCTTGTATTGCATTATCCTTTCTAGCCAGTAATTCCCTCCATGTTACCATCGAATATCCCAAAGTTTGATGATAAACCTAAAGAAGATCTTAATAACCATGTCACGACATTTCATCTTTGGTGTTCATCAAACTCGTTGATGGATGACTCTATTCGACTGTCTTTTCCAACGTACTCTTATGGGATCCACAGAAAAATGATATATTGAATTACAACAAGGATATTTTCAAGATTTCAATTCCATTGCAATGGATTTCCTCACCCATTTTTAGCTGCCAATTAGATACAAAACTAGAACAGAAATTTTGACCTCCCTTCGTCAGACCAAATCTGTACACATTTATGATCATATTCATGAGTGGAGATGACGATGATGGTTGATCAAAGCTACCATCCCAGACCAGTTGTTAGTAGAATGGTTCATGAAATCTCTGTTACCACCTATTGCTTGTGATGTGGCGATGGGACGCGTAGTTACAAAAGAGGAATCTATTGCTCGCACCCAATATTTGGATTTGGTTTATTCCTAATCAGGTACTTTATACGAACTAATCCCAAATTATCCTCATATGTCAACCAATCCATCCAAACCATCATATGTCGCTCATTCTAATAACATTATTGGTTCTATCAAAACTCAACCTGCCTCACAGTTGACCGGGTTTATAAATCATTATGTATCTACCCTGACTACGGTACATGATTCTATCCCATCTAATTCCTCCCCAACTAAAATATATGAAGTGAATGCAATTCAATATGCATCACCACCACAATCTAGAGGGGGAAATAAGAATAAGAATAAATCAAAGAAAAATAATAATCAAACAGAAAATCCAAAAACGCAAACACCACCACCTGTTGCTGAAAAGAAACAACAACAGAAACTGAAATTTCCCTGTCTTGTATGTGTTGAATATCATTACACAAGAGAATTTCCTCATCGGGATGAAGTATCAAAATTCGTTAAAGGAAATTCCCAACCCATTGTTTTTGACAAATCCCTTTCCACATCAGCAGTCAATGGTTGTGCAAAATCCTGCACCTCCGCAAGGAGGGAACCCAGGTTATCCTCTTAAAGAGGATGCTTCCTCAAGTGCACATATTTATATGTTCAATGGTATAGATTTTAATGCTAGGATGAAAACATATGACACACCTACAGGGAAAATAGGTAAAGAAAGTGTAACTAACGAAACCATGAATAATCCACCTTCCACTTCTATTACCCCTCCATATGGACCTCTCCAGATTGAGAAACAAAATTTTGACTCTATATTAGGTCCGCCCAAGAGTACCAATCGAAAAATGACCTTTAATACCAACTCTCGTGTTGCCCAGAACTACAACATAGTTGAAGATCTAGCCCAAGCACCTTGTGTGATGTCGACACTTGAAGTTCTGCAAAACTTCCCTAGTCACCATAGGACTCTCTTGGAGAAAATTGGAGTTGTAGATCATGAGTCATCCAATACTATCATGTTTAACCTGGAAAATTATAAATCAAGGCTCTCTCACCAACTTGGATTTCAAATCGAAGTTGTTGTTCACAATCAACACATTCATCGCACTATATTAGATGAAGGAGCATCGACCTGTGTCATGTCTTTAGCTTGCTGGAAAAGTCTTAAATCACCAGATCTTAATCAATCTCCTACCATGTTGAAAGAATTTGATGGACAAGGTTTCATACCTTATGGACTATTGTGATATTTAGTTGTTCAACTCAAGGGAAAAATTGTTTCCATCGATTTGGAAATCATCGATGCTCCTTTATATTATAATTTGTTGCTTGGATGAAGTTTGTCTTATGCTATGACTTTAGTGGCATATTTTGGTTTTTGATGTGTCTAGTTTCCTCATCAAGGAAAAATAGTTACCATCGATCAATTAGATTATTGTACACTTCATGCTCGCAGCCAAACTACCAACAATATCCCATTTTTGGGAGACTCAACAATTACTTACGAGAGTGCAGGGGTGGGTCTACTTAAATATTCTTCTCTCGTGGGAATTTTCCCCACACTTGTTCCTCAAACTTTGTAGCATATCGCCACGGTGAGTATAATTTCGACCACGGTACATCAATCCCTTGAATCATATGATCATTGGATCGTGCCTTGTCCTTTAGAATTTAATACGTTAGGTGACACTATGCCACTTAGTCCAGCAGAGGCTGAATATGATGCAATTCAATTTGCCTCTGCTTCACCTGCAGACCAACATCTGGTGTCATCCAATTCTTATTCATTACCATCTTGGTTGGATTCCTTATCATCGAACTTTGATTACATCCTACGTATTTTTCCATCCGACGAATCCATAATGGAAATGCTTAGTATCAAAGAGTCACCTTGGGATGATAACCACCATCGCTCATCCTTTCTTCCAAGTTTGGATGAAATCGAGGAAAATATTCAATCTATATTTCCATCTGGTATTGTCAATAATCCTTAATATCTGATACTTACTCAGGATACTATCTCCGAAGGAAATTTAGGAAACATTTTGCAAACCATCAACATAGACATATCATAAATATAGGGTGTCATGAAAAACATACAATTCGTCGTGAACTGTTCAACTAAAGATATTCACGACTACATCACCTTTTTAAAATAATTCTGCAACGTTTTTTCCTGGAAATATGAAGAAATGTCAGGGATCGATACTTCAATCATTGTGCATGAAATTAAAACTTAACCTTAATCTAAACTTGTATGACATAAAAATTTCCCTGTCCATCCTAGGAAAACGGCGGCAATAAACGTAGAAGTAGAAAAGTTATTAAAAGTCAATTTCATCTATCCTGTACCTCTGATCGAATGGGTTTATAACATTGTTACGGTCATAAAAAAACAAGGGGCAATTCAAGTTTGCATCGACTATAAGGATCTCAATGAGTCTTGTCCGAAAGACAATTACCCTATGCCCTTCATCGACAAAATTATCGATAACTACGCCAGAAGCGTAATATTCTCTTTTATGGATGGCTTCTCAGGATATAACTAGATAGATATTTTATCATCCGATCAACATAAGACAAACTTCATCTTCCCATGGGTAACCTTCGCATATCATAAATTACCTTTGGCCTTAAAAATGTTGGAGCCACTTTCCAGTGAGCTATGTTGTACACTTTGCACGATATCAAACATATTATTGATCCCTACCTCGATGAATTGCCAACTCATTCATCTCATCGAAAATATCATATTGATCATCTGAGAGAGAATCTTTCTTAGATGTCGTCATTACAACATACGCTTGAATCCCCACAAATTTATTTGTGTTTTCAAATCAGGGAGGCTCCTAGGCTTCGTGGTTTCCAACGACGGGATTAGGGTGGATCCCTTAAAAGTGAAATCTATTATGGTTTTACCTCCTTCCGCCAACCTTACCCAACTCCAAATTTCGCAAGGGAAGGCAAAATTTCTACACCGTTTCATTTGCAATTACGTAGAAATCACAAAAGGATTGATGAGATTATTGGAGAAGGATGTCCCTTTCATCTGGGATGAACTTGATCAATGTTCATTTGACGCTCTCAAACATGGTTTAATTCATACACCATTGTTACACCCCCCTAACTACATGAGAGAATATATCCTTTACTTATCCGCCTCCACTTCCATTATTTCCATGGCATTAGTTCAATAGGACGATGATGGTGCAGAACATGTGATATATTATTTAAGTAAGAGCCTTTATGGTCCCAAAATTTGATATTCACTTGTTGAGAAGTTGTCTTTGGAAGCAGTCATTTATGTCCAAATATTTTGAAACTACATATTACTTCACACTATCATGGTTATTGCTGACTCAAACCCCATGTACCACATCTTCACTCGTCAAGTACTTGGGGAAAAATATTCAAAATGGATTGTCATTCTTCAGGATATCAATCTCAAGCTTACCAAATCTACAGCAAAGAAATCGTTGGTTTTTGTAGAGTTGATTTTTTATCTTCCCCATGAAAATGAGGACACTGAGCTCAGTGATTCCCTTCCAGATGAGTCATTGTTCCTTATCAGTACGTCATATCCATGGTATGGAGACATTCTCTTATATCTCCAGACCCAACACTTTCACCCAGATATTTTGCGTGACGACCCACGTCATATTTGACATCATTCAAAATATTACCTTATTGTTGAAGACACTTTATATCGCCATGGTATTGATATTGTTCTGCGACATTGTTTGACTCATGAAGAGGATGAGTGTGTCTTAAATGATTGTCACTTAGGAGCTTGTGGCGGTCATCTCTCTGGGATGGCTACAACCCAAAAGATATTATGTGTAGGTTATTTTTGGCCATCCATTTTCGAAGACTGTATCAAGGCTGTAAAAAAAATCCCACCCTGTCAAATATTTCAAAAGAAAGTATGTACCCACTGTTGAGCTCTAGATCTACCCAAGTAAATTAGAGTGCATTTATTATCAATCCGGTGTTTGTAAGACTTAGAGGCATGTCCAAAGTATATGGATTTTAGAGATAGTTTTTATC
>JZKD02S0326293.1:165890-183937 GCA_000966675.3 Picea glauca
AGGAAGTGGGTCAAGTGTCTTGAAACCTTTAAGGTAGATTTCATTATTTCCATTGAACATGGAACATGTTTGCATATTTCCTTACAATTGGTTAATTCACTCACCCCCGAATCATACCAATCCCATGAGTCTTGTTACTCCTTCAGCTCACCTCAAGAGTGCCCAGGTGATCATCACACTATATTTTGGTCCATTTCTCAAAAAATTCAAAGTTTCCAACTCTTGTGTCATGCCGCATAATGTTCAAGGGAAGATTTTCATTTCAGACCAACCATCTACAGTATTATCGGTTTCCATTCCTGTGTCAATCCATATTCATTTAATCCACCATCTCATATCACTTTCCTATGACAGTTTCATGTCGATGATGGGGGACACTTCAAGGCCCTCCTTCGATGAGTATTTTCATGTTGACTTCAGCACATTATCTGGGAATTAGACTTAGAAACATAGTAGTACCTTAGAACATGTATGCCTCAATGGTAGGCCTCCTCGCTTTTGACATTGGGTTTACAGCAATGACCCTTGAACTATTGATTCCACGGATGTTCGACTTCAACTCACTATTCATGTTTGTTGGAAAGTACTATAGATACGTTGGTATTCATTGACATCAATGGTGATTTCCCTCACGCATGTTAACAGTATACATCAATGACCTGTAATCAAGTGGTTTCTACCATGTTCAACATCAAATCATCTATTCACATGGATAGAATCATATTGTTTTGAGATCGGAACGAAGACCCTAGGTTGAGTAGTCACCTTTTTCCATACTTTTCCTAGGTTGCGATGGAGATCATTTGAATGATATACATACTATTACATAGATCCACTTATATTGGTCTGTAAATATGTTCTTGTCATATCGTAGCTCCAGTGTGTATTATTTTTTGGTTGTGATCAGGTCATGTCATGGAGGAATGGATCCACATTGTATCTTTGGTGTCCATCTTTGTAGTCAATATCATTATGGAACCACAATGTATTGGTCGGTGGCTATACTTTGAGTTCTTATATTTATAGCATAGGTATTCTTGCCTCAGGAATGAAACATATATTTATACTTTTTGATGATTGTTTGCAACTTCTACTAGGGTCTCTGACTCCATCACCCTTGCATTGAAGAATATATAAAGTGTTTTGGCCATCAGTTTCCTCTTATGACTTCACACTTTGGGGAAAATTAGTTACACGTCAAATTTCCACACTTTCATAATGTGTTTCACATGGCACAAACATCACATTCCAAGTGTCACATGTGGCACAAACGTCACATCCTAAGTGTCGCAAGTGTCCCAAGTGTCACACCCAAACTGTCGCAAGTGTTGTAAGTGTCTTAACATGACTCATACACTTTTGGTAAGTGTCTCAACTCAATCGACATCATGAAAACACTTTTCACAACCCTTAAATCATGTTGGAAGGGAAATCCCCATCTTTTGGCAGTCAAAATGTACTTTCTCACCTGGGATTTTGACCATTTTTTGGCATTTAAGAAGATCGGTTCTCCTCTTCCCATGCTTAGGGAGCATCGGTGCTCCCTATGCCATGATAAGGGGGTTCCATGGTTCTTTGTCTTCAACTTTAAGGGTGCATCATTTTTGGTTGGAGGAAATCATGGTGAATACCACCTTCTTCTAAGGGACAGCTCTGAAAGGTTGGGGTTTGTTTGGTTTGAGTCCTTCTCCATGGATCTATCTAAGGAAAGATTCATAACCTATGGAGCCATATCCTTAACCTATTCCAAAAATACTCAAGGTGGTTGAGCCACTCAAATCCTATAAATTGGAGGCATTTCCATGGTGAAAGGGGGGAATAAATCAGTGAAGTATCATCGTTTTGATCTTGATTCATTCATGCAAGGGTTAGATAAGGAGAGATTATAGAGGTTGTTGCAGCATTAATCGTGGTCTGTAAGTATCTTCTTATTGGTTCTCATTCAATATATACTTGGCATATTTCATTCAAGTTTATGTCTTGTTACATTTGCTTGTCTAATATTGCTCTAATATTCATATATAGACTTGTCTTGTCTAATAAAGTAGAGTAAGAGATATTTGTTTCCCTTTGTTTTCCATTGCAGATCTTCGTTTGCGCCAGGGAGTTTGAAGATCAAGCTCAGGGATTGGAAGCAGTGGGGACAAACTTCAAAAAAGGTACATCATATGCTTTCTCTCCTTCTCGATTTGATTGTTCTAGATGATTTTAAAGGGATGTTAGTGTCCACTTGTATTCTTTTTGTATTGTTAGAGGGGTCTAGCAATCCAAGGGAAGTTTCACCTGTACACAAGGGGACCATTATGTAACAATGTATATTTTTTCTCCCAAGTCCCCATGTAGGAAAGTTTCCTTCACATCCATTCGATCTATCTCAATATCAAATGTTGCATCGAAAGATATTAGTACTCTAATGGAAGTTAATTTTTCAACATGGGAAAAATATCATCGAAGTCGACTCCTTTGACTGGGAATACCCTTTTTATACCAGTTGAGATTTGAATTTATCGAATTGACTTGTTGTTTTCAAATTTTTCTTGAACACCCACTTGCTACCGACAAGTTTTCTTCCGCTATGTAATTCAACCAAATCATGTGTCTCATTTTTGTGAAAGGATTCCATTTCTTATACCACAGTGTCCTTTTGAATTTTACCCTCTGTCGAGTTGACTACCTCCCTAACCAACTTAGCCTCATCGTTAATGGTATATAACACAAATGCATAATGAAAATTGAGTGGACTATACCTTTAAACTTGTTTTCTTACTCATTCATACCTCCTTACAACTGGATTCGGTTGTTCCACCTCCTCATCCAATTCAGTCAACTCATCTTAATCATCTTCTTCTTTCTTCAACTCAAACACCAACTTCAGTGGTTATTTTTCTATTTGAACCTCTTCATCCCTGGAAGTTCCATCGAATTCCTTAAATTCCACATATAGAATATACATTTGTTCCTTGATGTAGGATCCTAGATCTTATATCTTTTCAATCCATCCTTGTACCCAATGAAAATACACTTGACGGCCTTCTTGTCTAGCTTGTTCATTTTTTCCTTGCCAACATGCACAAATGCATCACATCCAAATACTTTGAGATGTGAAAGTGAAGGATTCTTACCAAACCATACCTCATGTGGAGTCACTTTGAATGTCACTAATGAAGGAGACGTGTTTACCAAATACTTTTTCATGTCAATTTCCTCTGCCTAGAATTCTTATGTGAGCTCGACACCATTGAGCATGCTCCTCACCTTGTCCATCAACACCCTATTCATTATATCAACAAATCCATTTTGATGTGGGGTATATGGTCTAGTTTTTTGGCATGTTATGCCACACTACTTATAGATATTCTCAAATTCCTTTCGAAAAAATTAACCACCATTGTCAGTTCTCATCACCTTGATATTTTTATTTGTATAATTTTCTACAAGATATTTAAACTCTTTGAATTTATTGAAAACCTTTGATTTCTTCCTCAAGAAATATATCCATGTCTTCTTGGAAAAATCATCTATGAAGGAAACATAATACAAGGATCCACCAAGTGAAGGGAATAGTATAGGCCCAAACACATCACTATAAATTAATTCTAGAATCATTTTTCCCAAGCATCTCCAAATGGGAATCTATCTCGATTTATTTTCCATATATGCAATGCTCACAAAAATCGACTTCCAAATCAAAATTAGAAAAACCTTTGACCATACCATTTTTGTACATATTTTGAAGTCAATTTTCACCAACGTGTCCCATCCTACGGTGCCATAATATGGTTAAGTCGAATTCACAAAGAGCAGTTGATTTGGTTTGTATCGACTCAGCCCAAGTTGAGTTGAGTCGACTTAAGGAACAACAATGTTATTGCATCCAATCAAGTTGGCATTTTGTAACAACTTGTATAGGGTTCCATTCCAAACTCCTTTCATTAATACCATCTCATCCTTGACCATTTTGAACGTAGCATTTTATGTGAAAGCCTGCATCACTCATTTTGCTGACAGATATCGGGTTTCTTGCCAAACTTGAAATATGTACAACACCCGGAAGGGTTATACTCCTCCCATATTGTAATATTAATCGGAATCTTCCCCATTCAATAATTTTAGTTGTCAACTTGTCCCCCATGAACACATCTCCTCCTTCATATCTCTCATATTCGTTGAACCATTATATGTGAGGTGTCATATGAAAGGATTCTCTTGAGTCGATCAACCAAACATCCTTATCTTACTGTGTACTAGTCGACACTTGATACACATCACCTCCTTTATCTGGAATAGTCTTTCTCTCAGTCGATTTCTTCTCATCGGATCTTGTACTTACTTTTGTTTCCTTCAACTTGCATTATTTTTTATAGTGCCTAGCTGTACAACATTTCTAGCATCTTATCATTGAATTAACCAGGGATTTAGATCTACACTTCAAATTAGACTCTACCAGAGAATTTCCCTTTATGTTTGTCGACCAATTGGCCTCTCACCATCAAGGCCAATTGGTCGACAAACATAAAGTGATGGATTCATATGTTATCATAGGGTAGTGGATGTCATGATGACATGTTGTAGCTATTGGAGAGCTACCCACCAGCCCTAGATGTATGCTGAAGAGACGAGGTACAAATGTTATCGCAGGGTACTTGATTTCATTCATAAGATATCTAAGTTTTTTGCAAGAAATTGGATAGTCTCATGATGACATGTTGTAGTTATTAGAGAGCTACCCATCGGCCATGGATGCATGTTGTGAAGTCACTATGGATTTCATGTGATGTATAGATTCATGTGTCTAATAGTCAATGTTCATGAGCTCGTGTTGATGGTGACAGTGTTAGAGTCTATGTCGGATAGAATACCTTCCTCATTAAGAGGGAGTGTTGAGATTTTATTTAATTTCGAAAGTTATTCTTAAGTGTTAATGTTTCAGCATAAGGTTGACATTCTCCCAGGATTGGTCATGGTAATTTGGTCAATGGAGAATGGCCCTGGCATAGTCTTCTAAGGACATAAGACTCAAAGTGAGTGGATTTCAACATTCAAAAGGATTGAAATTCTTCATGTGGCACAGATGGAAACATGATCATGAAGAATGGTCCTTGTAGTCATAGACCACTCTGTTGAGTACACGACAATTGTGGGACACTCAGTGTGTATATTGAAGAAGGATTTATATGGATTAAAGCAGGCACCCAGAGCATGGTGTGGAAAAACTCATCTCATAGTGTAAGAGAAAAATTGTATGTTGAGTTTGAGATGAAAGATATTGGGATGATGCATTATTTTTTAGGTCTCGAGGTATGGCAAAGATAGGATGAGATCTTTCTAAACCAAGGGAAGTATAAAGTATAAATACTGAAGAGGTTCGAGATGTTGGAGTGCAAGGAAATGGCTACAACTATGGTATTAAATCTGAAATTGTTGCAGGATATGACTTTAGAGACTGTGGATATTACTTTATACAGGTAGATGATGGGTTTGTTGATAAACTTGACGAACACATGATTGGATATATGTTTTTCTATGAACACCCTGATTCAGTATACGGAGAACACCAGGTCGGTTCATTTGGTCGCAACAAAGCATGCAATGAGGTACCTTAAGGGTACATTTGATTATGGTCTCAGGTATGTGACAGACCATGAGTTCGGGTTATATGGATATTCGAATTCAGATTGGGTTGGCAGTATTCCTGATCGAAAGAGTAATTTCTCATATTGCTTCAGTCTAGGCTCCAGTATGGTTTCATGGAGTAGCAAGAATCAGTTATCTGTAGCACTCAGCATGGTTGAGGCGGAGTATGTCACAACATGTGCAAAAAGTCGTGAAGCAGTGTGGCTTCAGAAATCGCTGACTATTGGACTGAATTTGACTTGTAGCTAAGACATACAAGAAGAGGATGATGAGACTTGTTCTAGAGGACAATTGATGAAGTCAAGAGGTTGAATATCCGATTGATATTCAGTGCTCAAGAGGGATCTAGACGGTCAGTTCCAGAGTGATGCAGGAGCATCGCCAACATCAAGTGAGCTAGCGCGGAAGCAAAAGACAGTTGGACAAGCGCTCAGCACAAATTTTGAAATTGCCTTGAAGTTGTTGTGCAATCTTAAATAAAGCCATTAAGAAGAAGCACACTTGTATAATGTAAATGGACCTTGAGCAATTTGCTCTCGTCCTTAGTAGGTAGAAGGAATTTATAGTAGTTAATGCAAGTAGGTAGAATTCAATTCTAGATTAGACAATTTTAGAGCGTAAGAGGGAAACGAGATATAGACACCCTCATTGTGTATTGTAAAATAATCAGAGGAAGAGAAGAGCATAGAGGAGAAGCAGAGAGCCGTGTAAGAACACCCATGTATAGATATTTGGATTAATAGGAAGATTTTGATTCAAATTCATGGTTTTGTGTTTGTTCTCTGTGCATTCATGTTGAATGATATGCTCATGAATGTTTGCTTCCTGTTATACATTTTCTTTTATGCTATGTATGAATGATTTCTTGTTGAATGTCGGAAGTCTGAAAAGAAGAAGGAATGAGTTTCAATTGTTTCTCTATTTGAACAAGGGTTCTTGCAAGGAGTGCAGTCGAATTGTCCGCAAGGAGTGCATTGACAAAGGGTTCAGATAGGGTATCTTTTGTTCTCGTTCATTCAAAAGTGCAGTTAGGCACAGGAGTCATGCAAGGAGTGCATAGGCCGATTGAAGTCTCAAGGTTGTGAACCTGTGAGAAGCATTGAGAGACTAATGTTGCAGGGGTGTGCAGGGTCGAAAGGATTCAACACTTGGAAGTGTTTGAAGGTTGTCGCAAGGAGTGCGTGCAAGAGCCCTCTTTAAGACTGGGAGTCACAAGTAAGCTCAGGAGGTATAGGACCTTCGAGGAATTGTCAAGAGAAGCACAGGGAGCTTGTGTCATGAAGTGTTTAAGCAGGCGTTGCAAGTTTGCGTGCAGGCGAACAAGTTTTCATGGAGGAATACTTGGTTCGTTTCTCAGAAAATCACCCGGAAGGACGGGCGGTCGAAATTCTCTGAGGGGATTTCGCGAATTTCCATGAGCCATCAGATCTCACAGAGGAACAAGGGAGATACAACGAAGTATTCTCTAAAGGTTTTAAGCTCAGGAGGGGCAGGACCGTAGATCCGAGCCATAAGGGTCGTAGGATTTACATGTGATTGGTCATATCGGGGTTTCGTGGGTTGAAGTCCCGTAAACATTGTAACGGGAATCGCGAAATCATGAAACGCGATATCCCGACAGCTAAGTGGAATTGTGTGGGCCACAGAGAAGTCAGTCAGTGGACAGGTGGCACGTTATTTCGGGGTTTCGCGGCGAGAAGTCCTGAAACCATTGCATCAGGATTCACGATATTGCGAAGTCCGAAATGTCAATTAGGTGAAGGGCGTTGAAAGGTCAAACTCGCGAGTGTATCAGAGTTTTGGAATATCGGGGTTCGGGAGTCGGTAAGACAAGTTGGTTGACATCGCGATCACTGAAATCGCGATAGGAAAAACCCCGATAGGAAAAGGTCAGCGTTGACTGGTTGTCGGGTTTCAGGGATTCAAGAGACCAACGCCTGACCACTAGATTCACGAAGTCGCGAAGTCCGATCTCCCAAGTGTAAAGAGGGGATCCCGTGAGAGTTGTTGTGGGTGCAGATTTCCCGATAGGGAAATAGAGGAACGTCAGATTTCTTCGAGCCGTGGTAAGGAAATATCTTGTGAGCATGCGAACCTTCCGACCTGCGGGTTGAGGGCATCGGTGTGCATCAGTTTGGTATCAGAGCACAGAAAGGTTCTTTGCTTTCTGTAGCAGAGAAAGAGAATTCACCATGCCGCCAAGGAGAAGGGACATGCAGACACCCGATCCACCAGAGGATGGGGAAATGCCGAGAAGAAGAGGTAGGCAGATGACAGATCCAGCCATGGAGAGAGAGATGTGTGATCTACGAGCTAGACTCGAAGACATGGAGACAGCTCAAAGATGCACAGTCAGTGCGGGGGATCTCAGTGATTCCGAAAGTGAAATTGAGGCTGAACATGAGGAAGAAGTTGCAGCTGAAGATGTATCAAATGAGCGTTTGATCAGAGCTATTGCAAGGATGGGTGCAAGAGCAAAAATGGACATTTCAGTTTATGAGGGAAACTTGGATACAAAGGAGCTTCTAGATTGGATTAGAGCTCTGGACACATACTTTGACTATGAAGATGTCGAAGAAGACAAGAAAGTCAAGCATGTTGTCACGAGATTGAAAGGACATGCAGCATTGTGGTGGGATGAACTACAAGCTGACAGATGTTGCAAGGGCAAGCAGAAGATCAAGAGCTAGTATAGAATGATCGCAAAGATGAAGGAAAAATTCATTCCCAGGGATTACCAAATTACTCTGTTCAGGAGGATGCAGAACCTGAGACAGAAGCTGATGTCAGTGAAAGAATACACTGAGGAATTCTACAAACTGAACATCATGGCAGGTCATCGGGAGAGTGATGATGAAAAGGTTGCCAGATACATGAATGGCCTAAGATACGACATTCAGGATGAGATGAGCATGGTAACCATATGAACAGTGGAAGATGCTTATCAGATGGCTCTGAAAGCGGAAGAGAAGCTGAGCCGAAAGCAGAGTCAAAGAGGCCGAGGCAGAAGTCAACCCAGAGGCAAATCAGTTGCCCAGGACAAATATCAGAAGCCCAAAGAGGACTGGAAGAAACCTCAGACTCGAACTGAGAGAGGTGGAACCTCACAGTGAGGGAAATATGTTTAATAGAGAGGGCAGCATACTGAGCAGAGAGGAGATTATGCTGACAACAATACTTTTCCTCGTACTAGAGGTATAGGAAGAGGAAGAGGTGGAGTAATAACATGCTTCACATGTGGAAATAATGGGAACAAGTCTTATGAGTGTCCAGACAAGAAGAAAGAAACTGGAGAAGCTCACATCGCCGAAGCACGGAGGCGGGATGTTGAGGCAGAAGACGCTGAAGGCAGAAGATCATTGATGATGTGAAAAGTCCTTTTGACACCCGAGAAGGAGGTGGAGAGTTCAGTCCAAAGGACCAGACTTTTCAGGATTGCTTGCAAGACCAAGGACAGGTTATGCAAGGTCATTGTAGACAGTGGTAGCACAGATAATCTTGTTTCTACTGAGATGGTAGAGAAGCAGGAGCTGGAGACAACTGATCATCCAAGCCCATATAGAGTTTTGTGGCTACAGAAAGGACACCAGGTAACTGTCACTAAACAATGTTTAGTTGAATTTAAGATAGGAGGATATAATGATAAGATATTATGTGATGTCATTCCTATGGATTTTTGTCATCTATTGTTGGGTAGACCATGGAAATATGACAGGAATGTGATTCATGATGGGAGAATGAACACATACACCCTAGAGAAGAATGGGAGAACTCACATGTTGCTTCCGATCAAGGATAAGGAGGTGAAGCCGGAAGTAAGCAACACTGTACTTCTCATGAGTGGGAAGGAACTTCTTACAGAGGTTAATAAGAAGGAGGATCCACATTTTATTGTGGTGAGGAAACCAAGAATTGTTTTGACCAGCACAAGGGTGGATGATTTACCAGAAGAGATTCAGGAACTGCTGGAAGAGTTCGTTGATATAATAGTGGACGAATTACCTCGTTCGTTTCCACCGATTAGAAGTGTGAGTCATCATATCGATCTCATAGCAGGAGCCATTTTTCCAAACAAAGCCGAGTATAGGTTGACGCCGCAAGAGAATGAAGAGGTTAAAAGGCAAGTCCAGGAGTTATTGTACAAAGGTTTAGTCAGGGAGAGATTGAGTCCATGTGTTGTTCCAACAATACTCAGTTCGAAGAAAGACAGAGGCTGGAGCATGTGTACTGACTCAAGGGAAATCAACAAGATAACCATTAGGTACAGATTTCCATTGCCAAGGATGGATGATCTGATGGATTGCTTGAGCGGAGCAAAGTATTTTTCAAAGATTGATTTGAAAAGCGGTTATCATCAAATCCATATGAGAGAAGGTGATGAGTGGAAGACAGCGTTCAAAACCAACGAAGGGTTGTACGAATGGCTTGTTATGTCGTTTGGCTTAACAAATGCATCGAGTACCTTCATGAGATTGATGAACGAAGTCCTGAGGGAGTTCATCGAAAAATTTGTCATTGTGTATTTGGATGACATACTGGTTTTCAGTAAAACAATGGCAGAGCATCTAAAGCATTTGGCTATAGTGATACAGAAGTTACAACAAGAGAAGATGTTGATAAACATGAAGAAGTCCTCATTCATGAAGACAGAGCTCATTTACTTGGGGTTTGTTATTTCTACAGATGAGTTGAGGATGGACCCAGATAAGGTGGAGGTAATCAAGAATTGGCCATCACCGAGGAATATATTTGAGGTGAGAAGTTTTCACGGATTGGCTAGTTTCTACCGAAAATTCATCAGGAATTTCAGTGAAATTAGTGCAGCGATGATGGACACAGTAAAGAAAAGACACAAGTCTTTTCACTGGACAGAAGAGGTTGAAAAGAGTTTTAATCTGTTGAAGAGGAAGATCATGGAACGACCAGTTCTGGTGTTGTCGAATTTCCAGAAGACATTTCAAGTGAAATGTGATGCAAGCGGGTTTGCAATTGGGGCAGTCTTGAGTCAGGAAGACAGTCCGATAGCATACTTCAGTGAGAAGCTGAATGAAGCGAAAGTGAAATACTCCACATATGACAAGGAGTTTTATGCCATCATTCAGGCATTGAAGAAATGGAGACATTACTTGATCCCAAAAGAGTTTGTCTTATACAGTGACAATCATGCACTACAGTTTGTGACTCAACAGAAAAAGTTGAATCAGAAACATGTCAAATGGGTTGAGTATATGCAGAATTTCACTTTTGTGATAAAACATATTTCTGGTACTGCTAACAAAGTGGTTGATTCTTTGAGCAGGAAGTGTTTGATGTTGCAGGAGTTCAAAGTCAAAATGTTAGGGTTTGATGATCTCAGGGATATGTACGCTAATGATCCATATTTTAAGGAGGCGTATGAAGCAGCTGAGAATCCAATTCTCAGGGATAGAATCCAATGGGAAGAATACATGATCCAGGAAGGATTACTATTTAGAGGTAATCAGCTGTGTATTCTGAAATGCTCCATGAGGGAGAATTTGTTGAAGGAGAAACACAGTGGAGGATTGGCAGGGCACTTTGGTCACGACAAGACGTTTGCAAAGTTGAATGAGTCATATTTTTGGTCAGGAATGTGAGCAGATGTCAAGAGATTCGTAGACAGATGCAGAATTTGCCAGCATTCAAAGGGAAGGAGACAAAATGCAAGGTTTTATCAACCACTTCCCATACCAGAGAGGCTATGGGATGCAATTAGCATGGATTTCGTATTGGGGTTGCCAAGAACACAAAGAGGTTGTGATTCAATATTTGTGGTGGTGGATAGATTTTCCAAAATGGCACACTTCATTCTATGTTAGGAGACCAACGACGCAACTCACATTGCGAACCTATTTTTCAAAGAGGTCATTCGACTTCATGGCTTACCAAGAAGTATAGTTTCGGATCGAGATACTAAGTTCATAGGGAATTTTTGGAGGACCTTATGGAAGAAGCTAGGAACTAACTTGTCATTTAGTTCGGCTTATCATCCTCAGACGGATGGATAGACAGAAGTGGTGAACAGAAGTCTGGGAGACTTACTGAGGAGCTTGGTGACAGAACACCACAGCCAGTGGGACAACATATTACCACAAGCGGAGTTTGCTTATAACGACTCGGTTAACAGGAGCACAGGGCAGAGTCCATTTCAGATTGTCTATGGCATGCAGCCGAGAGGAATTTCTGAATTGAGGAATTCAGAACAGATTGCAACTAGGAGCGCTAGTGCTGAAGATTTTGCAGAGGCGATGAAGGAACTTCACAGCCAGGTGAAGGAGCGATTGCAGAATTCAAGCCAGGAATATAAGCGTAGAGTCGATCAGCACAGAAGACAACTTCAGTTTGAGGTTGGTGACTTGATTCTGGCACATTTGAGGAAAGAAAGGTTCCCGAGGGGAACATATAATAAGTTGAAGATGAAGAAAATCGGGCCATGTAAGGTCTTGAAGAAATTTGGGGCGAATGCTTACGAGATTGAATTACCCGATGGGATCAGAATTTTTCTGATATTTAATATCTCGGATTTGTACCCATATAAAGTTGAGGAAACAGGGACTGGAGATGAACAACCAGTGATCCAGTGGACACAGCAGATGCTAGTTGCAGAAAATCCGCAGATGGAGTGCATACTGGATAAAAGAGTGAGTAAGAGGACCAGGCGAAAGCAATACTTTGAGTATCTGGTCAAGTGGAAGAACCATCCAGTTGAAGATGGCAGCTGGGAGAACGAGGCATAAATCCAGAAGCATGGACGAACCGTGCATGAGCTCATGGAGAGGAGTCCATGAAGATTTTCAAGCGAGGGAGTATGATGCAGGAGCATCGCCAACATCAAGCGAGCCAGCGCGGAAGCAAAAGACAGCTGGACAAGCGCCCAGCACAAATTTTGAAATTTCCTTGAAGTTGTTGCGCAATCTTAAATGAAGCCATTAAGAAGAAGCGCACTTGTATAATGTAAACGGACCTTGAGCGATTTTCTCTCGTCCTTAGTAGGTAGAAGGCATTTATAGTAGTTAATGCAAGTAGGTAGAATTCAATTCTAGATTAGACAATTTTAGAGCGCAAGAGGGAAACGGGATATAGACACCCTCATTATGTATTGTAAAATAATCATACGAAGAGAAGAGCATAGAGGAGAAGCAGAGAGTTGTGTAAGAACACCCATGTACAGATATTTGGATTAATAGGAAGAGTTTGATTCAAATTCATGGTTTTGTGTTTGTTGTCTGTGCATTCATGTTGAATGATATGCTCATGAATGTTTGCTTCCTGTTATACATTTTCTTTTATGCTATGTCTGAATGATTTCTTGTTGAATTTCGGAAGTCTGAAAAGAAGAAGGAATGAGTTTCAATTGTTTTTCTATCTGAACAAGGGTTCCTGCAAGGAGTGCAGTCAAATTATCTGCAAGGAGTGTGTTGACAAAGGGTTCAGATAGGGTAGCTTTTGTTCTCGTTCATTCAAAAGTGCAGTTAGGAACAGGAGTCGTGCAAGGAGTGCACAGGCCGATTGAAGTCTCAAGGTTGCGAACCTGTGAGAAGCATTGAGAGATTGTTGTTGCAGGGGTGCGCAGGGTCGAAAGGATTTAACACTTGGAAGTGTTTGAAGGTTGCCGCAAGGAGTGCGTGCAAGAGCCCTCTTTAAGACTGGGAGTCACAAGTAAGCTCAGGAGGTATAGGACCTTCGAGGAATCATCAAGAGAAGCACAGGGAGCTTGTGTCGTGAAGTGTTTAAGCAGGTGTTGCAAGTTTGCGTGCAGGCGAACAAGTTTTCACAGAGGAATACTTGGTCTGTTTCTCAGAAAATCACCCGGAAGGATGGACGGTAGAAATTCTCTGAGGGGAATTCGCGAATTTCCGTGAGCCGTCAGATCTCACAGAGGAACAAGGGAGATACGGAAAAGTATTCTCTAAAGGTTCTAAGCTCATGAGGGGCAGGACCGTAGATCTGAGTCGTAAGGGTTGTAGGATTTACACGTGATTGGCCATATCAGGGTTTCGTGGGTTGAAGTCCCGTAAACATTGTAATGGGAATTGCAAAATCATGAAACGCGATATCCTGACAGTTAAGTGGAATTGTGTGGGCCACGGAGAAGTCAGTCAGTGGACAGGTGGCACGCTATTTCACGGTGAGAAGTCCTGAAACCATTGCATCAGGATTCACGATATTGCGAAGTCCAAAATTTCGATGAGGTGAAGGGCGTTGAAAGGTCAAACTCGCGAGTGTATCGGAGTTTTGGCATATCGGGGTTCGGGAGTCGGTAAGACAAGTTGGTTGACATCGCGATCACCGAAATCGTGATAGGAAAAACCCCGATAGGAAGAGGTCAGCGTTGACTGGTTGTCGGGTTTCGGGGATTCAAGAGACCAACGCCTGACCACTAGATTCACGAAGTCGCGAAGTCCGATCTCCCAAGTGTAAAGAGGGGATCCCGTGAGAGTTGTTGTGGGTGCAGATTTCCCGATAGGGAAATAGAGGAACGTGAGATTTCTTCGATCCGTGGTAAGGAAAGATCCTGCGATCACGCGAACCTTCCAACCTGCAGGTTGAGGGCGTTGGTGTGCATCACAGAGGGAGATGGGTATTTCAGTAAGGAGAAGGAGGCTTTGTCAGATGCAGGAAGCAATCATGTGTGGCACTCAGTATGGTTGAAGATGAGTATTTAGAAGCATGTGGAGTAGCATTGTGGCTTCGAGAACTATTTTCTGGGTTATTTGGTCTCGGACTAGAGGTGACCTACATTTGGTGTGAAAACCAAAGTTGCATGAAGTCATTAGAGAACCCTGTGGTCTATGACAGGTCGAATCATATCGAGATCAAATATTACTATATCAGGGATATGGTGCATAAGGGAGCAATGAGGCTCCAATTCGTGACTGCAGAGGATCAAGTTGTGGACATGTTTACTAAGACGTTGTCGAGGAAGAAGTTTGAGTACTTCAGGGATAATCTTGGCATGGTACCTCTTTAGAGGGAGTGTTCTCATCCAGCATGAAAAAGGGTTGGCACTGACAGTGGTGGAACTCATCCAGCATGAAAAAGGGCTAGCACTGAGTGTTCTCATCCAGCATGAAAAAGGAATGGAACTAAGACATGTGGAACTCATCCAAATATTGAGTTATTGTATTTCTATTTTTATATTAGTATTGTCGGATAGACCTTTTAACTGTAATTGTACCTTTGGTCTCCTGTATGTATAACAAGTAGACATATTTTTAGGATCATCTCATTATGTACATTTTTTCTATTGTAAAACAAGGTTGCCTCCTCGAAGAGGCTTCACATTCATTCTTCTTTCTCTGCTTTTATGCTATTTTGGTCATTTAGTGCATAAAAATTCATCTTTCTACAAATTTATAGTGACCAAGTTAATTAAATAACTAATTTGGCCAGCAAGCTAAGTGTTGGAACTAGTTTGAGTCGCCAAAGTTGGGACCACATGGGAAGAAGAAGGTTGATATAAAATATTATTTTGGGGGTGTACTCTTGGCCATTTAACAACCAATGCAATTGATGACAGCCATGGTTCTAGTATAGCCTACTAGAAATGGGTGAATTTATAATAATAGGTTGAATATAACAAAGTGAAAAAGAATATCAAAACAAAATTATCTAGGTTAAAATAAGTAACAGCCTAATTTAAAAAAAAAAAAAAAAACATATATTATGGATAGAGAAGAATGGGAAGTTATTATGAACCAACGCCTTGAGAATGATAAAAAAAATCAATGAATAACAGTCCACTTTGAGGGGGAAACCTCATTTTGCAATATATTCAATGTCCAAGATGAGATAACATGGTCCTAAGATTAAGTATCCTTGGTATATATATAGGAGACAAAGGGTACAATTATAATGAAAGGGTGCAATGAAGGGTTCTAGTCTACATACAAATATAACACTAGAAATGTAATAATTCAATATATAGGGATTAATAAGGGGTTTTATACATAACAGGGGGACTTGTCTAGGGATTAAAATAAGTCGTTGGTAACAGACACGTGACTATAAAATTGTCACATCAAGTGATACAACATAAAAGAAAAGCTAAATAATGAAGTGAAGTGGAAGATGGATCAAGAGTAATAATTTGTTGGAATAAAAGAACTTTTATTAGAAAATACGAAATCATAAACATGAATTCAAACATAAGGGATTTTGCCCAAAATTTGATTGAACAATTATTTGAAAATAATAACGACCATCAACAAAATAGTTTGTAACATAGATAAAAGAGAGATAGCAAAGAGAGTTTTCAAATCAAATGTGGAATTTAAATAATATGTTATATTAACTCTTGTATGAAATGGATTTCCCTCCAATGTCTCAAACTGGGAACTTTCATTTACAAAAAGTGCAATTAGATGATAAGGACTCATTCGTATTTAACAGAGTTTTTCATGTTTGTCCTTACATCTATTATCATAGAGAAGGATATTATATTCTTCCTTAAAATCTTGTTATAGGGTTTCATGAACCTTTTGGAATTAACTTGTTGAAACTTATCCTATAGATGGTCTTGGTCTAGTTTTTCATATTTTATGTGTCAAGCCAGCATAGAGTCCTTCTTTGTGTAGTGTGCCTCAATATTAGTGCATAAAGAAGGAAAATAATATTCCATAGACATATGTTTGCAATATTTCCATAATCAAGTTGAAAATTGTTTATATGATTGATTAAAAGAAGTTTGGTAGGCCCATAAAACAACATATAAGCAATAAGCCTAATTGGCTCTTTGGCCATCGCATATTTTTATATATTTTTGACCAAAAATTTGTTGCTACATTCTTTCTTGAAATTGGCTCACGGGTAATATGGTATGCTATTACAATGAACAATTGAAAATAGATTTAATAAATCCTCCACAAATTTTCCATAAAAAGGGCTCCATGATCATAAGTGATATGAAGTAGGCAACCATATACATAGTTACTTGTTTCAAATAAGAAATTTGTAATTAGTAAATACCTATAATTTTGGATTACTCTAGCCTCTTCCCACTTACTGAAGAAATTAGTGGAAACCAAAACATATTGGTTTCAGGCCCATTTGGATAACACAAAAGGGCCAAAACATTCCAACCCCCTATTCTCAAATGGTTTCATTGGTAGTGTAGGTTATAGCTCAAGATGGGAAGATTGAGAGACAAAGAAAGAGGACTTGGGATTGAAACCCTAGCTTCAGTTCCAGGAGTGGCAGGTGGTTGTATTTGGAAATAGGGCCCTACAATGGAATATCTACCCCAACTGGTGGATTATTTTAATGATGGGTTGACAAAAGATATGAATTTTTCATATCCAATATTAAATCTTGATGCAAACTCATCCTATTATTGTGTCAATTAAAGGGAGTTGCATGAGGGGTCCAATGCTTATATCCTTGTGTCTCATTCTAATCCAAATAGATAAATCGGTACGAAGGATCTGTCGGGGGATCCATACCAATTCATTGGAGAAGCTACTAGAGGGACCTAGAGATCAACATTCTTTTGAGGTTATAGGTGAGAGTGTTGAGGCCATTTTGATCCCATTTTGATCCCACATTATTCTATTTGTGGCCCAGTGCCTCTTGCATAACCCATTTCTTCCTTGCATGATCTGGAAGGTGCAAGTCCACTTGGATTTGTTGGTAGTAAGGTTAGCAATGAAGAGATATGAGGATATTTGACTTGTTCTAGTTGTGGGAATACTAAGAGGAAGAAGCGAAAGGTTGTCTGATCCTGGGGGGGAGGCATTGCGCCAGTGGTCGTTGAATATTTGAAGGTCAGCCGGATCTTAGATTTGGAGGGTAGAGCTATAGTTTGGAAATTTTTAGGGAGAAGGATGTCAGTTGGTATCCTTAGCTTGTGGTTGGAGGGACAATGGGTCCTGGTACTGGGATATCCTTTGATTTCCTGTAATAGATAACCAGGTATGCAATTGTAATAATAATATATAAAATATGAATAATTGATAAAAATATGATGATTTACAATTGAGAAGGAGGGCCTGATTATATACCCACACAGGGGTGCCCTTTCACCACTAGACATGTCTTTTGGAGAACATGTCCTTTCATTATTAATAATTACTATTACTAACTATTTACTAATTAATTATTACGTTATGAACATCTATTTATATGTATTTATTATTACGTTATGAACATCTATTTATATGTATTTATTATTACGTTATGAACATCTATTTATATGTATTTATGTTCATAACATTGCCTTCCTCTTAAGAATGCTTTGTCCTCAAAGCATTGGTAACGACGGGTGTAATTGAAGAAAATGTTTGGACTCCCATGCTGCATCTTCCTCTGGAAGGTTTTTCCATTTGATGAGATATTCTTTGATTATGCGAGATCGTAACTTCTTTTCTCTAGAGGCAATAATGGCTTCTGGTTCTAAA
>JZKD02S0326293.1:210276-224105 GCA_000966675.3 Picea glauca
GAAATGAGCAAAAGATTATAAGAGCCATGACCTCATCATCAAAGTCCATTTTTACAGAACTTACCTAATAAATAACCGTATTAAATTCATTTAAATAATCTGCAACAGACCCACCTTCTGACATCTTCATATTAAATAATGGAAATAATTGAAGCCATGATGACCAAAAATAAATAGAATATTGATAGAAAAAAGCATACTCTATAATCATTAATGAGCAAGCAAATGATCATGTACATAGACGTACATATATAATACAAATATACTATAATTGTTATGTAATTGGTTAACAGTTAGGTATAAGGTAATTTCAATTAAGCATAAACTTTTAGAGCAAGTATCATCTCCTTCAAATTCAAATGAATGATAGAACAATTCTAAATAACTCAAAAAACAATTGTCTGGATATCCTACATACCTCTACTGTAGAAATACTCGGTATTAAAATGGACACCATTGTTTTCCAAACAAAGACCATAGTTTCTTATTCGATTTTTTTCTTTTTTCAAAAAAATATAAACTAAGATGTGAATATTTTACAAATGCTTAATGCATAATTAAACATAGGTTCTTACTCATCCATTAGAATATGAGTACCATTAATATGAAAACATTTCAACCAAAATAATATATTCTAGCTAATGATTGGTATTCATTATCAAAGTCAAATCTTAATTTGTTAGGGTAAAATATGTTTTTATCAAGAAAATATCACGATTAGCCAAGCAAGTAGGACATATTGATCCATCCTTTAGTTTGGTTTATCTAAAATAATTTTAGAAAATGTCAAATCTGGCTAGCACTATTATTTTCATCGGTCTTGTTCTGTAAGGTGACCCGAGTTCAAAATTGGGCTAGTGTAGAGGAGACACCTAAAAATCTAGTCATTCTAAGGGTTGATGTGACCAAACTTATTACTCATCCATTAGAAGATGATTACCATTAATATGAAAACATTTCAACCAAATTGATATATTCTAGCTAATGATTATTATTCATTATCAAAGTCAAATCTTAATTTGTTAGGGTAAATTTGTTTTTATCAAAAAAATATCATGATTAGCCAAACAAGTAGAACATATTGATACTTTAGTTTGGTTCTTCTAAAATAATTTTAGAAAATGTCAAACCTTTAGCACTATTAGTTTTATGGGCCTTGCTCTATAAAGTGAGTGGGAGGAGACACCTAAAATCCCAATCAAAAACAAACTTATAACTAGCATAACTCTGAAGCGGGGTAAAGGAAATGTCGAAGTAAGTTCAAGTTGTTATATTGTTTAAACATTTAGGAGATTTGGAGATTTCCCTGGAGAACTTACTATAAGTACTAAGTTGTTGGAACAATCAACCTAAGAGTTGCATGGAGGATGTTGAGGTCAGAGAAAAATATATGCATATAAATTGCATTGCATTCACAAGTGGTCAATCAACACAATAGAGTTGCATAGAGGATGTTGGGATCGATGAAAGATATATGCCTATAAATTGCATTGCATTCACAAGTGGTCAATCAACACAATAGAGTTGCATGAAGGATGTTGGGATCAGTGAAAGATATATGCCTATAAATTGCATTGCATTCACAAGTGGTCAATACACACAACAAATGTCGACAACCACTAACATGCAGTGACCAACATATGATATGATAAGTTTTGTCGTTGTGGTTACCCTATTTTTTCACTAGTCAAAATCAGGGTTTGTATGGTTATGAAATATTATATTTAAAATACTCTGTTGTATGGCTTATAAAGATTAGATTGTACAAAAGCTTCAAAATTTTCAGCGATGAAATTGCTTGTAAGTTGCCCATGCTACCTTTCAACGTTGGGGCACGAATAGAAGAAGAGAGAATGGAGTAAGTATGATAAATAAGCATAGAGATATCCACCTCTAAAGTTGCACGATCTGTAAGAAGATCAAGACCTGCCATTAAAAAAAATATAAGCGAAAAACCAGTGAGTTCAATCGAAGATATGGATTTTTGCATTGGAGGAAGCAGTGGAAGTGATTGAAATTATTTAGTGGCGACCTACAAAGAGACATGAGATGGAGTTAATACTTTGCAATTTATTCTAATTTCTCCATTCTTGCTAGTGAATAATGCGATATTAGAACATTGTATCTGGAGATTTGGTTCTAAGCTCTTGTATTTAAGGGTTTGAAGACCCTGCTCGTTGCTCCATCCAAAAACATTCCATAGTTGTATGGCCGTATTTTTCGGGTAGCCGATGAAAACGCAGGAAGTGTGTAAGCAGGGGCGTAGTTAAGCATGTCTATGGTGGTGGTTGTTGTGGCACATGACCTGTACAAAAAGTGTTAGCCAGAGTTGAGAAACGGTCCTTGTGAGCATCCTTGTGCAAGCATGGGTTTCCATGTGTCTTGTGATTACCGTTCCACCGAAGTGTACAAAAGAAAAAGACTTTTAAAACCAACACGTTGGATCTAGTTTCTTTGGTTTGCACATCAAGCGAGATTTCTTGTGGACCCACTGCCAATGACCTATATATTGTAAATAAGTTGTGGGGTGACTACGAGTGTTGCATCATTGAAATATTAATAACCCCATTCTTTGCATTAACTATCAATTGTTGTCGCTGATACATTTTATTCACAGCATTTTATCACAGAGACGGCCGCATTCTCTCAAATTTCTCAGAATAAGCGAGGGAGAGGTGAATATTTGAATACTAGGCTGGCTTCCCTTGCTCGACAAGATCGATAGTGCGGATAACAACAATGATCCAGAAGATACTCATAATGCTACATATGACGTCGAGGGCAAGATGAGGCTCAACATCATTATAAATTATTTGGAAGATGAAATTGGGTTGAAGACACAAACTGATAATAATATCGAGTCCACCGATGAAAATAGTTGCAGTGAACAAATGGGTTCAAATAAGCAAGGCGAAATAACAACACACGGGGATTTTGAAGCGACCGCGGTCACGATTGATATAGAAGATTTCCCGTATTATGACGATGTTTGGGGAGAGCTTGGTTTCTTCGTGGACCATTTTACTCTGGATGAACTTCAAATCTTGCAAAACGATATCTATGCAAATTCAACTCCCGATATTATGTATTTGGATGTCGTGCATGGTTATATTGAGACTGCGGATGTTTTCTACATGTCCCTGTGGGAGGATGAGATTCGACAATGAATGAAGGCGGTTGGGTAGAAATCGAGAGTCAGTGGAGAACCAATTTCGTGGATAATTAGATAGAAATCCAAAGCGGCGGTGGGGGAATCTCAAGGAAAGGAACTAGTGGGTTCAAACATCGATCCAAGACAATTCATAGAACATGAATGTTGCTAATGGAGGAGAAGTCAGCTGAAGTACTGAGGGCTGAGCTCAACGGAGAGAAGATTCGCTAATGAACAGATTACACGATTTAATTGTCATTCGACAGACAGTTTTTTATTGCAGAAATTGGATTCAGCAACTTCCAGATTATTACAACCAAAAGGCATTTACAACATGTATAACTAAGGCTCATTATGGAAATTAGAAAGTAGAAGAGAGGTGTAGAGTCCAACAGAATTATATCTATAATTAAATGTATACTTTTTTGCTTTCTTCATTTTGCTCAGGGCAAGGCTGATCCATAAGAGTCAGTTTTCATCCACCTTCCTGTTCCTCTGATTTCTTCTTCATCCATTGAAGCACATTTCATCATAGGAAATTATTTTCCAGCCTGATTATTAGGAATCAGTTCTGGATGTAACTCCCAACATTGGTCCTTGGTATGTCTGTGCCTTTTGCAATGGCCACTTTTCTTTGCCTTGCATTCATCATTCTGTTCTTCATCCTTACCTTGTAAACTTGTACAGTATTAGCAGCCTTCTTACCTTTCATGGTCTGTTTTTGTTCCTTCATTTCTATTGCTGGTTCTCTAGAGCTCCCTCCAATCCCAGCGTCTTGTTTGCTTTTGGCTTCAATGCATTTCATCTTTGTACAAGGCTAATCAAGGCTGTGAACCTTGAGCAATGCCAGTTCTTGTTGAATGTAACAGTGAATGCTTCCAATGTATTTGATAACCACGCTGGGTTAATCTTACAAAATACTCAGTAAGATAGCTCGCTTTTGGAACTCAACACTGTAATCTTGGACAAACTGCCCTTGACGTTGTCTAAGACACTGCCACTAGATTTGTTGCTCCATTTCAAACCTGGCTGGGTAGAATTTCCTTCTCAGCAAAACCTTGAACTCGTTCTAATCCATAACAGTTGCTTACTTTTGCTGTTGCAGACTCCGGCAATAGCTTTCCCACCACAGGAGGGCATGCTCCGACATTTTCAAGCATGCAAAGGTAATCTTTTGCACATCAGAATATCCCTGATAACTGAAATAGGCCTCAAGCTGCCTTAACCTGTTATTCAGTTTTTCTGTATGCATTTGCCCATCAAATTGTTGAATGCTTCGTCTTCACTCTTCTTGGGGTTTCTCTCCATCCAAGTGATACTATTGTCTGGTTTTAACCATCCACAGCCAGGATTTTATAGTGCTTTGATACCAAATGACATGCCCTTTTTCACATGCCAACACAAAGACTGTAACAGGGGATCAAACTGCTAATTAGTATTAAGGGAATACCGAGAAACAGGGAAGATCCATTTATATATACACAGTTCATGCCAGAAATAAAAAAAACATAGTAAATCAGAAGTTTTTGGACACCTTTCAATGACAATTACAGCAAAGAAACCAAAGCTACTAGCAGAGAGCTATGAAGATGCCCAGAACAGGGACATATCAATCGGTTTACACATAGCTTTCCAGGGAAACAAGAAAACAGAGGAAGCAAGATATCACCCACAAGATTTATTACACAACCATTTTGAGAAGAGTGTTGCTTTATTCAATGGGAAAATACTATACAGACTTTTGTTACATATGAGTACAGCTTTTCTATATTGTAAAACACAAACACTGGGACATGAGCCTGTGGTCTAATGGCAAAGTGGGGAATTCACTGGCTACAGGTCTCAAGTTCCATCCTCGCAACTGACAGTGGCACTCTTGCACTAGCCAATAACTGGGCCAGCTATGATTCAGATCATGGAAGATGTCGGGATTATCCATTCTCGTGATAATTGGGGTTCATGTGCATGGTTGCCTACTTTCAACTATGTTCAGCTGGATATTAATATAACTGTAATGGCACCTAAGGGTGCCAAGCCATAAATAAGTTATAAATGTTAACTTAGAAAAAAATGTTGAACATCAGATGGCAGAAGCTTGGTATTTTTATGTGGCTGTCATGTTGACAGAAAAGTTTAAACTGCTTAGAATCTCTATTAATGATAGTTGAAATATTCATGGAGTCTTTTAAGTGTTCCTGTGTCAAACTCAGTTCAGCCCTGCTGCAGATCCAAGTTAACTTGGTCCCCAGTCTAATTCTCCATGCAATCGCCAGCAGTGAGTCATACATGCAAGTATTTGCGGGTTACTTGCTAGGCAGTTGGAAAAGCTCGCCAGTGTCAAATATAATGCCTAAAAAGAAAGAAAAACCCTCATTTTGAACAATTGCTCTTGCCAAGTTTTTGTTAGAGTCTGAGGTGAACCCTTACACTCTGGCCTCACTGTTTCGTTTGCTGAGCAAAGTTTTTCAACAATGGATCGAACCTGATTTGTTATACCTTGTGGGTTGAGAAAATATACTAGGAGAACTTGTTTTCTAGAGGTTTCTTTTCATGTCTAATTTCTCCTGCTTTTATTTATATTTTAGAACTTTTTAATGTCCACTCAGACCAATGTCTATAGGAGGTTATTAGTAGCTTTAGTTAATTGTTTCTTAATTTTGCCAAGAAGTCTCTAATCTCTGTTATTAGCTAACCTATTTCATTGAGTTTTTCTACTGTAGCATGGGGACGAGTACCCGGTGTTGATTGTTTCTTAATCATGCCTAGAAATCTGTAATCTCTGTTATTAACTTATTACCTACCCTAGTCTCTCTGTAATATCTCCATATTGAATTTTAATAGAGAATAACCCACCACCTGCACAATTACAGAGCACAGTCAGAAACCCTGAATGATAACAATAATACCCCTCACAATGCAAAATAAAAACTTCGGCTTCATCTTATGGATTTAGAACCCTATAAAGCAAAAATTGGGAAAGAACTTCATTAAAAACACATTAACCGAGAAATAAAAACCCACACAGGAAACAAATAAGTCTCGTTATTCAAGCCATATTAACTTATTACCTACCCTAGTCTCTCTGTAATATCTGCATATTGAATTTTAATAGAGAAGAACCCACCACCTGCACAATTACAGAGCACAGTCAGAAACCCTGAATGATAATAATAATACCCCTCACAATGCAAAATAAAAACTTAGGCTTCATCTTATGGATTAGAACCCTATAAAGCAAAAATTGGGAAAGAACTTCATTAAAAACACATTAACTGAGAAATAAAAACCCGCACAGGAAACAAATAAGTCTCGTTGCCTATAAACGACCGCTAGGTAGAAAATTTTAGAGGCAGAGGCTCTATTATGAATCTCAAACAACTATGAAAACCTTTTATCATAATAATAATTGCAGAAGACGATTACAAAAGAAAAAAAAAAAAAAAAGAGGCAGCCTACGACGGATAAAACAGGAGCAGGGCCACTGTCTAAAAGACGAAATTAGTCAAGTCGAACGAAAATTACCTGAAACTCAAACAATAGAGACGCTCTCGGTTGCTTCCCCTGCCGTTTGTGGAAAACTCTCCAAAGCGATTGTTAATAGGCTGCAAACCATTTTTTATTCCTGTTTTTTATTCCTGTGGGCACATGGCGTTGTTTAATACACTGCGGACAGACAACGAAATGTCAAGGAGAACCTCCCCCTAGAGAACGGCATAAAAATATTTTTTTCCAAAACTAAAATATCATGATCCACACATACTAGTAAAAGATATAGATGAATTGAAAATTAAAAGAATACAAAAGGTGAACATTGTCGACCTAGTCAATAGTTTAGAAGAGCGCCCTTGTTATGACCACTGGTTGTCACAATTCGCTTTGTCCACCTTCACCAATGGGATAGAAGCCCGCCCTATAGACCACTGCTTGTCAGAATTCACTTTTGGGTTGTGTGAATCAGAACATATAGCTCTGTGACAAGTCTTTAATCAGTTTCCTTCGATAGTGAATTGAAAATAGAGATATTAGGTACTTTGCTGCTCTAAGCTAAGAGAGAGAGTATATGTGAAAAATACTCATCTTCTTGAGTTTTACTTACACCTTCAAGACATAAGCTAAAAGGCCTTTTTAAGAGCAGGGATGGTAATATTAATTCCAAGTCCTCTTGGATTCAGAGACCAATCCATCTACCTACATATCCTGTAAAATGGCCATCTTGTGAAATTTGTCAAAATTATCTGTAACATTATGACATTTACAATCGTATATGGTGTTGCCATTTCTTTGGAGATTCTCCAAATTATATTTATAAAGGCATATTCTTTACAAATATGAGATTCATAGAGTACTTCTTAGCATAAGAGAATGTTTCTCCACTTCTGTGGAGATTCTCCACACTAAATTTAGAAAGGTATGTTCTTTACCAATATGAAACAACATATGGAGTGGTTCTTAGCATAAGAGAACAAGTTTGTCTTCTCAAGTTTTTGGAGAGAGTGCCCATCACAAGCCTCAAATCTAAAAGAGCCTACTGTATCAAAATCTGTATTTTTTGCAGAAACAAAAAGTTCGTCCACAATACAATAAGGTGCTATAGCAATGTCCAAAATGTCTAACACTTTTCAATCATCATTATACTTTTGGAATTGAAAAAATTATATTTCAATCTGATTTACATGATGGCACTATCAACAGAACTTTTATTAACCTAATTAAGAGCCATGTTTAACAAAATCAAGGGTTCACAAAATAATAATTTTTTCTGAAAGAAAACCTTAAATTGGTGATAATATTACAAGCTTTATGATATAGTGTGGTTCTTGGTGGTTATTCCGTTTCTATAAGTTGAGGTAATTTGTGCCAAAATAAACAATAACTTGCAACAAATCCAATCATCAAACAATATTCAACTCCACAAAGTTTATTAACTGCTTTTGAGAATGAAGATAGGACTATTGGGAATTGAAAGGATCCCAGTGCACTATGGAGATGTTCTCTTCACTCTCGCTTCATCCTCTCTTCACTCTCGTTTCATCCTTATAGCCCAAGTGCAAAGATTCACAAAAGCAACTTATCTGTTAAGACTGATGGAAAAGTATAACCATTTCACATATAAGGATTTCGTGCAATAGGCTAACAAAATAAGATTGCATAGCTCCGATTGCAGAACTTGCCCAATGCATGGGACATGTAGACCAAAAAAGATTACAAAGATGACACTGGGAAAGATAAGTAGACTTTGTGTACATTTAACTGAAAAATCAATTCAACACATCAGACTAATAAATTTAGTCACCTTCTGCTGATTACACCAGTAAAATAAGTCCTCAAATTCGAGGACTTAAAACTCACTAGAAATACATATTTATTCATCAAGCTCTAGGAATATATCCCTCTAGTAACTTTAATGCTAACAGCAATGCACCGAAAGTAAAACGGATTATGCTATTCCTCTGATCACTTATTGGTACTTCATTGTAGCTACATCAAAGCCAGGCATGTCAAATTTAGCAGAGAATTTCTCGACTTCAGCTTTCAGATTTTCCATGTCCTTGTTGCCTGCCAACCCTTTGTTGAAGTCCTTGAGAAGCTTCCCATATTCCTTCTGAATAGACAAAGTGATGTTAATAGACTGGTGGAGGAACTCTCCAATCTGCTCAAAATCGGCTTCCTTCAGACCTCTGGAGGTCATTGCAGGGGTACCTATAGTGACAGAACTAACAAGTTAATAAATACAAACACCCAATGCAAACAATCAAGATTCAACCTCCCCACCAGCGAATGCAGTCTATCTATTAATTTCTAGCCTCGGTGTCTCTTGATATATGAATTGAAATATCCAATTGAAGATTGTTGAAGCATGATTACTCTCCACTAGTAAGCAGCAACATATTATAAATCATACTGACAGAATTCCCCAGTTTTGTGCAGCATGTCTTAAGAGATTTAAATGCAGCATTCACTTACCAATACGAACACCACCAGGGGACAGAGCACTGCTGTCACCATAAACTGCATTCTTGTTGATTGTTATGTTACACAGATCACACACTTTCTCCACCTTATTTCCTGCACAAAGCAAATAATTGATTGCATGATTGTATGAAGGATTCCAAAGTTCTTAATAAAATGAAGTAAAACAAATTAACTACACACTTTTCAAGACCATAGAAACTTGATTGCTAGACTATGCTCAAATGATAGATCACACGTGAGTCAAGATTGAATGTTCTTACCAGTCAGTCCAATTGGACGGAGATCCCACAGAACTAAGTGATTTTCTGTCCCACTTGTAACAAGCTTGTATCCTTTGTTCATCAAGTAGTTACCAACAGCAACCGCATTTGCCTTGACCTGCTTGGCATAGGCCTTAAAACCAGGAGTCATGACCTGCTTAAGAGCCACAGCCAATGCTGCAATTTGGTGGTTGTGTGGTCCTCCCTGAAGAGATGGGAACACAGAAAAGTTTACTCTATCCTCATAATCATAGAGGGCACCCTCTGGCTGTCCCTTTTTAGGAGGTTTGGGACCTTTCCTATAGAAAATCATCCCTGCTCTTGGACCTCTCAAACTCTTGTGAGTGGTTGTAGTAACCAAATCACAATAGTCAAATGGATTTCCAGCTTCCTGAATTGCAACAACAAAGTGGGTGGGGTTAAAATGACGTAGTAACCAATTTGATATATTTCATGACTGTATATGCATTTGTATTAAGAGACCAGCTTTTTGCTTGTTGTGACGAATAACATCGACATCTACTGCCTTTTCCATGGAAGTCCGTTGAGGACCTTAAGCTAATTAGTACGGATTCTTGATATCAAGAAAAGACTAGCTGGAATTAAATCCCAGCATGTGACAGAACTGTATCAAAGAAAAGGGCCAAAGAATGGGGAAACTTCATGTGACTCAAGATCTTTTTTTAATATGGCACTCGTTTATAATCTATAGATCCATAGTACACATGATTCTCAAAAAGCATACTAAGCATGTTAGAGAACCAAACCTAAGAATGCAGTTTCTGTGATGTACAGAAACTCAGATCAAAGTCCAAATAATGCTGAGCGATATATTTTCTAAGAACTTGGGTATGCTCCAAAAATCACTAGATCTCTATCATTTTTGTCATCCCAGTGAAAAAGTTACAAAACAATGACTAAATCTCAGATGATGTGAAGGATACATCAAAATTCAGGACACAACTAGGTATGTATTGCTAGAATAGGGATCAGCATAATTGGGTACATTTACAAACACTAAACTGGAGAGTAAGATCTGAGAACACAAACATGGTATAATTCATGTATAAGCATTCGCTATGCAAACAACCTGGATCTGAAACGCTAGCCAGTTTAAAACACACCTTACATATGGAAAAAACAAAATAGTAAAAACATCTGAAAATCATCAGTCCAAATCAGACATTTTAATTCAAGCACAACTTCTCGTTGTAAAATGTATATGCATCATTTCCAAAGGATGGGCGCCAAGTTTCAAAGGACGCATTTCATGATGCAGTCCCTTACTCGATGATGCAGCCCTTTGGGCCCCCTTGGGCCTTGTTTCTTCAAGCACTTACGAAAAACAATGCAGCGCATGGTTGTCACTTCACTAACAGTAAAACAAGCATGCGTCTCCCTTACTGAACAAAAAGTGCAAGTGAAATACCCTAAAGAAAGCTCCCGTTCCTAAACCCGAAAGATGATCAGAACTATCTTACATGCATCAGTCAATATAATAGCAAAACATACAGCACCATGCATGTGAGTAAAGTCACTCCGTGGAAAAGACCCGGTGACGAATGGTTGGTAAATTGCACTAAACCCTCTAACTCATTCAAATCCACAGAGCACACCACTAATTGAAAAGCCCAAAGAAACCCACGTAAAGGAGAACAGGATATAAATATATAAATCTAGGTGTCTTCAACGTGATCTATTCAAGTAACTGTAACAGAGAATGTCAAGGAAAACGGAAAGGATACCTGAGCAGCAACAAGGCCACTGATGTGAGCCATGTCACATAAGAGCATGGCACCACATTTGTCAGCAATGGAGCGGAACCTGGCATAATCCCAGTCCCTGGGATAAGCACTGCCTCCGCATATAATAAGTTTAGGCCTGAAATCCAAGGCTTTCTCCTCCAGCTTGTCATAGTCAATGAACCCAGTCTCCTGACTGACCTTGTAAGGCAAACTCTCGAAGTAAATAGATGTAGCAGAAATCTTCTTACCACCAGAGGTGTAATACCCGTGAGTGAGATGGCCACCAGAAGGTAGGTCCAGTCCCATAATGCGGTCATGTGGGTTCAGAAGGGCTGTGTAGGCCGCGAAGTTAGCAGGGCTCCCAGAGTAAGGCTGCACATTCACACCCCATTTCTCGGAATCCAGATGGAAGGCCTCGAGGGCCCTTGATCTACACAGATTCTCAATGAGATCTATGTATTCGTTCCCACCGTAGTATCTGTTGCCAGGCATGCCCTCTGAGTATTTGTTTGTGAGGGGGGTTCCGAGAGCTTCAATGACTGCCAGGGATGTGAAGTTCTCAGAGGCTATGAGTTCGATTCCCCTGCATTGCCTTCTCTTCTCCTTCTCAATCAGATCGAAGATCTCCTCGTCCACAACCTTCAGTGGCGTGTTGCCCCATTCGTTCACGGGATCCATTGTTCAGAACGAAAAAGGAAATACAATTGCAAACCAAGAACACGAAATGGCAAACTATGCCCGGATGAAGAAATGGGAAAGAGAAGAGATCTAGATATCAACCCAGATCTAGAGTTTCCGGAGTTACACAGACCTTGTTTTAGGTTCGATGTGTGGCACAAGAAATAGCCTTGTATCGTGTTCTATTTATAGTGGTGTAGGAGAAGATAGCTCAATATTTTGCCGTGATCGATGTTTGGTTCTGAAAGTAGGTCAGATGGGGTAGGAAATGGTAGGGCAGACTTCTTACTATTTACTATTTTTCTAGCCTGATAAAAAAAAAAAATCAATATTTTTTTTTCTAGCTTGATAAAAAAATAATTAAAAATCATAATATACATAAAAGTTTAATCAAATAAATCATAATATTGATGTAATCGTCCTCCCCCACACTCCTTGCTTTACTATAAAGTAATGGTAAAATTGGGTCACGGCACCAATAACATTGGCCAATTTAAGATTATTCAATTTCCCTACAAGTGTAAATAGAATGCATCACTTAAGAAATGAGTTAATGTTAAGACACACTTGAGTTGTGAGGTGGCTTGGAGAATTTTGTGGCCCACTCTTGCGGTCACATGGGTCGTCAGATATGATCAAAGTTAGTGGGCCTCAGTCCTGTGGTTTTTGTTCTGAAATGTCCGTGTATTGTTGACTGCAGGGTTCTTAGTAGTCGGTTTCACAAGTGATCAAGTGGGCAGGAGACTTCCAGGTAATTCTACAAAGGTGTGGATCCTCCCATATGGAAAACTATGATGATGTGGTGGATTATTCGCCCAATCCGGGTGAATTGTTACCCTCGATGGGGAGAGTTGGCAGCCCCACTCACCCCCTCACGGTCCAGCTGGCGAAGGAGATTCTGTCAAAGGTGTGAGGCGATTTCTTTTCTCAGTATTCAGGGGTTTCCGGTCCTTACCCTAGGCAAGATATTGAAGCCCGGTGGAGTTGTTGGATCAGGTGTGGTGTCATCGTTGGGTAGTTTTGCATTCAACAGTTCTCTTCCTTGCTTAGTTTCCTAGTGCAGTTGGACTCCCCTGCTTTCTGAAGGCTCCTTTTCCCCCATTCAATGTGGTTTCTCTTCATCTTCGGCCACGGCTAACCTCTCTTGGACGTTCCCGGATCCAACGGTGATTATGTGCCCTTCAACAAATCCGAGGAAACAAGGCGTTTTTCCTGAGGTATTTCCAAGAGAAGGTCTAGCGAACACAACTCTAGGGCTTGCAAATTGGGCTTCGTTGGAACAAGGTCCTGCACCAGACTTGTTCAACCCTTATGCGGATCAAGCTTACTTCTCGGATCAGCCGGAGGAGTTTGTGGAAGGGTTTATTGCCGCAAACTTACGGCCCTTAAATTCCAGCGAGTGGGTCTCAGTTTTTGGTGCGGAGCCCGGAAACAACACACGGTTAAATCAAGACCAAGGTTTTACGGGAGTTCTAGAGTCAAGGCAAAGGAAACGGAATAAGTGCGTTGGATCTTCCAAGGCAAACCCTAATTTCATCCTTGGTGATGATCTAACTCTTTCCGGGGTGGCCGAGATGGCAAATAAAACTTTAGTAGGAAAAGCATATGGTTGCCAATTCAGTGAGAAGACTCTTAAGGCCTGGGCCGCGACAAATTGGGATGCATCATTCAACCCTCCTCCCAAAATCAGTGGCATGTCCAGAGGTTGGTTCATGCTTATTTTCTCGGAACAATCACAGGCTACGGTCGTTCTTCAAAAAAGTTGGTCCATCGACTCTTCACCGATCCTAATGAAGCTTTGGAATCCTACCTTTGATGTTGCAAGTGAAAGGTTGGACTCCATCCCAATATGGATTCGGCTGCCAGGCCTTCCCCCACACCTTTGGAATGAAAAATGCTTCCAAGCAATTGGGAATTTCCGGGGATAATTTCTACGGCTGATATGGGATTCTTAGAATCCGGGGAGATGTCAGTGGCAAGGATTTTGGTTATACTAAACATCAGAGAAAGGCTTAGGGAATT
>JZKD02S0326293.1:224115-245007 GCA_000966675.3 Picea glauca
AGCAAAATCCCCAGTAGGGGTTCCCCCATGAAACTTCTCACTTTCAATTGTAGGGGTTTGGTGAGTCCCCAAAAAAAATCTGCACCAAAGCGGTTGGTAATTATACACCAGCCAAATGTGGTTCTTTTTCAAGAAACTCTAGCAGACGAAGCCATGGCTACCAAGATTTTAACTACTCTCTTCCCAGGCTAGTTTTTTCTGGATCTGGATGCCAAAGGTAGGTCGGGAGGCTTAGTCATTGGATGGAGAGCTAGACGTATCAAACTCTTAAACTCCTGGGCTTTTGAGTCTGATCTAGGGGGTGATTTTTTGGTGGAAGGTATTGGAAAGGTGATAAGAATAATCAATGTTTATGGCCCTCATACAGACCAGATCTCCTTTTGGGAAAATTTGTTTGGTAAAGATCTCTTAAAAAATGATCTTCTAATCTTAAGGGGAGACCTAAATTTCTCTCTAGGGGAAGCTGAAAGTTGGGGACCCTCAGCCCACCCAGATAACCAAGCAGCGTTCTTCAGTCACCTATTGTCTTCCAATGGCCTCATTGATATAGCTCCACTAAAGCTATTACCCACCTGGAGGAATATGAGGGTAGGGGAGGCTCGTATAGAAAAAGGTTGGATCGCTTCTTGATTTCTAAACCTTTAGCGATGCTTCCATTCCAATTTCGTCAATGCATTAGAAGTGGAGGTGAATCAGACCATTCCCCAATTTGGTTCGAAATGGAAGGAGGTCCTCAAAATCTTGCATCCCCATTTAAATTCAACTCTTCTTGGTTGAAAGATGAGAGTTTTCGGTAGTTGGTCAAGTCCAATTGGATTGACATAAGGGATTCAGAGGGTAATCCGACGAGTATTCAATTTGTGGCAAACCTCAAAAGAACAAAAAAGCTAGTTATTCCTTGGGCAAAAACAGAACAGAAAGAAGAGGAACAAGAAGTCCAAAGTATAGAGGAACAATTGAGGTTGATACAAGAAGATTTTGATTTGGGGTTCATCACAAGCTCGGATCAAGACAATCTAAAAAGGCTTGAAGCCAGGCGTAGACATCTATTGGCGGATCAAAAAGAAACTTGGAGACTAAAAAGTTGAGCTATCTGGCTTGAGAACAGAGATGAGAATAAAAAATTCTTTCAAGCCTATGCTAAGGGGAGGAGAGCAGAAAACACTATTTGGAGCTTAAAGGATCAGGAAGGCATATCTGTCACTTCCTTTGAAGGTCTTGATAGCCTGGGTAAAATCCATTTTCAAACTTTATTCAAAGCAGACATGAGAGTCAACATTGCAGAGATTATAAAGGTGGCACTATACCTTCCAAGCTTCGTGAATGAACAAGGGAACCAAGATTTATTTGTTGAAGTCACTAAAGCAGAGTTAAAAGAAACTCTACTTAGTTTCCAGAAGGATAAAAGTCCTGGTCCAGATGAATGGACAATAAAATTCTACAGGGGTTTCTTTGAACTAATAGGAGCAAATCTATTAAAAGTCATTGAGGAATCTCATACCAATGGCAGAATTGACAATCCCTTCAATTCAACTTTAATAGCTCTCATTCCTAAGGTAAATGATCCTCAATCTTTTAATGATTTCAGGCAATCTCTTTGTGCAATTGTATTTACAAAATTATTGCCAAAATCACAGCTCGTTGGCTAAATCTTTTTTTATTGAAGGCCATATCCAAAGAACAGTTCAAGTTTTTAGAAGGGCGCCAGATACACGAGACAATAGGGGTAGCGTAAGAGGGACTACACAACCTAAAGACCGCAAGAACAAAGGGGGCAATCCTAAAGATTGACCTATCAAAAGCATATGATAGAGTGAGTTGGGCCTATATTTGACTCCTTCTTACACATCTCAGATTTAAAGTCCCCTTCATAAAATGGGTGATGGCATGCATATATTCGGTCTCATTTGCAATCCTTATCAATGGGGCATCTTCTCCTTTCTTCATTTCATAAAGGGGTTTGCGTCAAGGCTGCCCCTTATCCCCACTCCTTTTTCTTTTGGTAGCCGAAGGACTAAGTAAGGCTATAGGCACAATAGCCAAGGTAGGGAATTTCCAAGGAATTCAAGTTACACCTGGGATGAGGATCACACATCTATTGTTCGTGGATGATGTTCTCACTTTCTGTAATGGGCAGGTAGGAGATGCAAAAATTCTAGCTAACAATTTAAATCTCTTCCGCTTGGCGACAGGGATGCAAATAAACTCCCAAAAATCTACCATCACTACCTTTGAAATGGAAAGAGAGGAAGCGATTGTATATCAAAGGCTTTTTCCTTTCAAAATTCAAGATATTTCAGAAGGTCTAAAATACTTGGGGTTTCAGTTGAATCCGAACAGATACAGGAAAGAAGATTGGAAATGGTTGTTAACAAAATTGGAGAAAAGGTTGAATGGATGGAGTTTTAGGTGGTTTTCTAGAGCAGGCAGACTCACTCTGACCAAATCTGTTCTGGAAGCCATACCATTTATTGGATGTCACTAGCGTGGATTCCAAAAGGGGTGTTAGAAAAAATTAGAAGGATTTGTTCTCGATTTATTTGGTCTGGGTCAGGGGATAAGTATACCCAAAATTGGGCAAAATGGGAAAGTATTGTGATGCCAAAAGCTTTGGGAGGATGGGGGCTCAAAAATATTTTATTGTTTTCCAAGGCCCTTGCGGCAAAGGTATGTTGGCGTCTCATTTTAGTTTCCAGTCTGTGGACACAGGTAGTCACAAAAAAATATATCTACCCAGGTTTAGTAGAATATTGGATCATAACTCCAAACAAATTTGCATCCCACTGCTCGATTATTTGGAAAGTGATGATTTCCTCATTCTCAATGGTCGGGGATAGTCTTGCTTGGAGGGTTGGTAAAGGAAATCATCTTCGTATTGGAGTCGATCCTTGGCATGGTTGTGGGAATTCACATATTCTTTTGGAAGAACTAATAGATCGGCTTCACAAGCAGGGTATCTTCTTCCTATCTCATCTAGCTAATATCCACTCAACTAATATATGGAATCAAGGATGGAGAAGTGCTATATCATTAGGCTTAAACGGGGTTTTACAGACTTATTGAGAAGTTATATTTTAGCGCTCAGAAGAGGACATATAAGACTCTCGGATAGGGAAGATGAATTAGTTTGGAAAAAGGATCCCCTATGCTCCTGTACTAAAAAATCTGGATACATAGCTCTGATTATAGACCCAATTCAACAAAACCCCAGATGGTGGTGGAAGGGCCTTTGGAAGCTGAAATGCCCCCAAAAAGCCAAAATTTATATGTGGACAACATTAAACAATCGAATCCCAACACGGGATAATTTGAATAGGCGTCAGATAGAAGGACTTGGTAGATTCTCACTTTGTAAAAATGCAAATGAATCCACTCTTCATATACTCATCTCATGTCCTTTCTCCATGAAAGTTTGGACAGAAACTTCCTCAAGCCTCATGCAGAGCCGCATATGGTTGGAGACACTTTGGAGCTGGCTTGGAAAAACTAGACCCGTGACCCAAGAAATAAGGAGATAAAAGCACTTCCACTCTTAATTAGTTGGGGAATCTAGCTAGCAAGGAATGCAGATATATTTAAGGAAAAATCCTCTATACCAGAAGTGATCGCAGCTCAAAGCCTATCAATCCTGTCACACTTTCCCCATACCAAAGAAGCTCCAACCTTGTGGGTAAGACAACAAGAGGATACAAACTTTACAAAACCCCGGGCTTACTTAGATGGAGCCTCTCAGAACTCAAACTGTGGTGGAGGAGTTGCTCTACATTTATCAGAAAACCATTGCTTTCATTTAAAAATGGGGTTGGGCAGTGGGACAAAAAACTATGCCAAACTATTGGCATTGAAGCTTCTACTTCTATTTGCCAGAGAAAAGCGAATCCAACAAATACATATTTTTGGTGACTCTATGAATGTTATTAATTGGGCAAGAAAGCACCAAACTTGTCACAATATATTTCTTTGCCCTATACTGGAGGAAATTTATCGTTTGATGGACACTTTTGATACTTTGGTTATCTCTCATGTATACAGGGACAAGGAACATGGTAGTGGATTCTTTGTCCAAAGATGGATTGCTTCTCTCTCTTGGCCAATGACACATAACAGAAAAAAAGGGGAAGACACAAATGTTTTTTATCATCGCCTGTTTATAGAAGAACAAGGCCTTCTATAGGATTGAAGAACCAAACCATATACAACAAGATTGATCAGCATTGTTTTGTTCACAACTGTTTTGACTTCTACATGGATGATTTTCTCTTCTTTGTACAATGCTTACAACTTAAACTTTTCAGCAACAACAAAAATGAAAGGACATAATGAACATATTTTGGGCACCTTCTGAGTGTGCCTAGAAATCATCCATGATCTAAAAAAAACTTTATCTAGCTCTGTATATATCAAGGGTTTTTTTTTAGTAGTTTTCCACCTTGTTCTGGGTGAGATATTTTTTGATACACTGGTAGGCATGTCAATGTGGGCACACAAAAGCCAGTTACTCTCAATGACCATTTTTTTTTATCGTTTGTGGTCTTTCTATATTCTTGGTCAATACACACACAGTTGGTGTGTTTTGCTTCGGAAGCACCTACAAAATGTAATTTTGTCTCTTTTAAGAAATAAAATTACACTTTTTTCCGAGGAAAAAAAAACATTGGCGAATTCAAGGTGTTGTTGTAATTATTAAAGGCTAAGGTATATAAGTACTTCATGTATATGGAGATTTACTCTTACCATTGACCATTAAATGGAGGAGTTGTCTAACTATTCTACAAAAGGTTTTTTTTCGTGGGAATCCAGTGATATAAATTTGCATGAAATTACTATTTTTTGTTGTTTAAAATCTATTTATGAATGCAAAAATGGATTTAGCATGCTGAAAAATCCCTGGGGCACTCGAATTCAAAAGAAACAATCTCTCAAATCTGAAGATCTAACAATTTTTCTTCCAGATTTTGAACAAATGTCCCTAGAAAATATCGTTGGAAAAAAATCATTTCGTAGAACATTTAGACTATTTCTTTAATGGATGCATGATCAGTTACAATTACACAATATTGGTCTTCACTCTTTGGTTCTATGTTCCATATTTAAAGGAGGATGTGAGTTTATTCTAGAATATCATTTTGGTTCATGTTTTCCAGGAATTGAATGTTGAGGTATATACTTAGTTTGTTTTTTAATAAGAACAATCTACAAGCCACTATGAGGGAGATGTGTAATTACTTTCATCCTCAACATCCACTATGAGGGAGATGTGTAATTACTTTCATCCTCAACATGGAGTTGACACGTAGCATTTAAAAAAAATACTAATAACAAGAAATATTTTATTATCGACCATAAGCAAAATACTTCTATATCAAGTCAATTGGGTTTAGCCCTAGTGATTTGTAATAAATATAATTACATTAGATAATGTTGAATCCTAACTTAGAGAAGGACTAAATACATAAAAACAAAGATATTGTTTAATCATAATAAATTAATCAAATATAGTTTTAAGTAAAAATATTTTTTCGTTTTATTTCAAAATTGAAAAACTTTTTCAAGTCAATAATATTTATTTTATCCTTTTTCAAAAATTTGCTCAAGAAAGTCAATGTAACGGGATTGAGAGTGTTTTTCCACATTCATACTTTTATTTATAAAAAGTTTTTTATAAATAAAACAAGACAATTTTATTAATTTTAGGTGGATTTTTTTCATTATATCATTTGAGAGATTTTTGAAATTTTTAACCATGCTAATCACATTATGTTATTTGTTTTGGCAAAGAAATTTACTCGTTCATCTTAATCCTCCTCCAAAGAAATAGGATTTAGATATTTCGAATGATAATTTTTTATTGAATATTTTTCCCAAAAAAGGTTTGCTATTCTTCTACCTATTAGTCTAAGATCATTTACTTTCGTTAAAGAAATTGCTACATCCCAATTCTCAAAACAAAGCTTGATTATTTATTTGACCTATTATTTGGCGTTTTGTATGTATGTGTGGGGACGTTGTTTAATTCAACATGTGGTGGTTCGTTAACATAAGATGACTAGTATTATGTTAAAAAATACCATTCAACTCAAAGTTGAGTCCACGTCAAAGATTCAATCCACGTCATCCAACCTACACCTTAAAAGACGCATCCCCTTGTGAGTGGGGTTGAGGTTGAGTGGTGTATGTCAATCTCTTCGTTACCAACCCACTACACTCTATACCTACCAACATACCAACTCCGATTGATTTTCCCTATATTTTCGGTAAGCAACTCTCACGATGGGGTCATGGTGAGCTCATCCCCATGACAAATGAGTAGGCCATAGAAGTCAAATGGGTAGTTGCAACTTGTGGATGGCCAAAAGTGGATATTTGTTTAGTGCGTGGCTAAACTATAACCGATTGAATGTATTTAAGGTGATTCAGCCCCTCATTGAGCCCCCCTTTGCCCACTCGAAAAGATTGTGAAATCTTTATTTTTCATTTGTGAAAAGGAGAAGGATGTATAATAAGGTATAAAGTGTGAGTTTATTATAAAAAATAAAAATAAAAAGTCATAAGTATATAAGTAATGATAGGTGGAGGATTTCGTGGATGGACACGACAACTCAAATAGGAGTCTAGGTGTCAGTTGGATGTCACCACACTAGAGCACCTTCATGTGAACTATTTTGTACAAGACTAAGGGATGTACTAACTCCATTAGTGTGAGATCACTCCACCTCGCTTTAGTTTTGTGATTTCATAGTGTGATGGCTCGGGAGAAGTGTTGTATCTTTAATTCTACAGGTAGTCTAGATTCAAGGGAGAAATATAGCATAAGGAGGATGTTGAATGTTGGTTGCTTAGACCCTAGTACCAATTGGAACTTGGCTATGTTTCTCTATTATTTCGATATTCTGCCAAGGTTAGTTTGTTTGTAGGGTTTTGTTACTGGGTTTGTCGAGTTTATGTTCCTGGTGTTGGATATGATTTCTGAAATCGAAGGAACTACAGTCAGGATTGTGTCTATCTAGTCTTTTCGCTCCCTAATGAGGTTAGTCCACAAAGGTTCCAAGCTCTCTAAGTTTGTTTGGTTATTGGGTTTTATGTTCGTTGTGAATTTTCAGGTTTGAAATACCATAGTGGAATCTTGCAGGATATCATTGACTTCTACTTCTACCCAATTTCATTCCATTGAACCATTAATTCACTCTATAAGCGATATTCTCAATCATGTTCGTTTTGATTCTAGTTCATGCAACCCACCAATCATGAAGGAAATACGGTTAGGCGATGGAGCAGGTTTCGATGAGCAACGTAAGTAGCCAATCCAAACGGCCTCTCACAAGCTACCACTGCAAGAAAACTCCCCAACAGATCACCTGAGCTCAAGTAGATGTTATGAAAGCATCAACATTGTTTCATTATAGATTCCCAAAGATCATCAAGAAGGAGATGGATGACATGGAGCAAACTATTCTCAGGAAAAGGTGGGAGCTATCTAAATCTCAATTGGAAGCAGAATTTATGGACTGGGTACCTGATACTGGTTTTTCTAGGTAAGAGACACCAAAGTATTCAATCTAATTGAATCATACTAGCTTAACAAATCCTTCATTGCATAGGTAGTCAAAGAAAAGGGACAACAAAAATAAGCCATCATTAAAAAATTGGACTTGCTTAATAAGAAGTTTCAGGTAGTATGCAAAGTAGTGTTCAATGTGGAGATTATTGTTGTAGACCATACTAATGGCCAAAATGTTCCTATCATTGTAGTTGATCAAGCACCTACTCTAGAGGACACCCCATCCAATCTCATAAGGTTGGACGAGGACAATGAAGATCTAGTTGAAATTCAAAAATGGTAGCCTCTTCTATAACTTTCCTTAGACCTGTTTTGACAAACTTCAATGATGCACTATGTTGATATGGTTAGGCTGTATAGACTTTATTGATACCTAATATGTCTCTTTTTATTAAAGTCGAGTTATGTCTATTTAAACAATTAAAAGCTATGAGTTGTGATAAGCACACTATGACTTATAACTCTAGTGTTTTTTAGGTTGTTATGTACTTGATTTTCCTTGTGGTGGATTTCAGACAATTTTGCATGTATTATTTCATTGTAATGTATTAATATAATTATAGCTAGATTACAACAAAAAAATGATATGCGGAGGATGAAGATGATTAAAATGTTGTCAATTCTCTAAATTACAATATTAGTGAAAGATAACTATGTCTATCTAAAAAAATAGAATGAGGGATCATATATTCTTTCGAAGGATAGAGATGAAGATAAAAGCACTAGGTTTTCATCCTCGAGGGTGGTAATTGTACTTAAAACTCTGCCAAGAGGAATGCATAGACTTCATGAATCTGACTCCTCTAATTTCGATAAGCAATTGGTACTCCATATGAATCTTCAGCATTCAATTTTTGAATTGTCATTAATCATTATGTCTAGGGGTGGCATGAGGTTAAAAAAAAGAAGACATGATCTGGGACTATTTTTCAATTAAACCTAAATGAAATGTACATTATTATGTAATATTCAATTTATTAATTTTGTTTGTATATAACATTTTTTTAATATAATTTATAATATGATTTTTTTATTAATTTTTTTAACAATATATATTTATATGGGGGTTGTCTAAACATTATACATTTTGGTCTTTTTGGTCGAAATCCAACCGAATCACAATTTTATGTTGTCTAACTTGTATTTTTGAATACATAAATGAATTCAGCATGCAAAAAAACCTTTGAAACACTCAAGTTATATAAATTTAGCCAATCAAATCTCTAGATCCAACAATTTCTCTCTGAATTTCAAGGAAAATTAAATGAAAAATATTCTAAAAAAAATTAAAACATAAAACTTTTAAACTAACTTTATATTTTATTAAAGAATAAAGTGAAAAAAATACTATCACATCAATTTTGAAGATTGCATTTTTAAAATCAATTTTTAAATTGACAAAGTTATTGATGAATAACGTTTTTTTTTTTTTTTAATCTTTTATGTTTAATACTTATTAAACATATAAAATGTTTAATAAAACCATTGGATTTCATTAGGAAATACAAGAAACGTGTTAGAGTGTAGGTCGAAAGAGATATGCCATGTATATATGTAAGGTTAACAAGTTAAAATGTCAAAAAAAATTGATGCCAAATGTCTCGTATTTTTTATTATTATTTCTTTAATATAAAAATAACGAATTAGGATCATTGTCAGGTATATGGGTTAACTTTGGGTGGAGAAAGGATAACCGCTAAGGAGAATTAATATAAATTAACATATATTCATTTTAATTACAAGAATCTATCATAAAATATAGTGTTAACATGGTTAAGCTTCTGAAGATTAATTATGTTATATTTTTTTAAATTTAAAATTACTTGCCATGTAAATATGATAAAAATAATTGTAGTTTTCATGTTGTGGTTGGATTTTGATCTTCTCATTTAAAGTTTCATTCATGTTGAGGGAATAGCTATTAGAAGGTCTAGAGATTAAGTCTTCAAGATGACTATATATATATATAAATTTTACTCAATGTTTTTGTTGAATCAACATAATTTACTTTACATTATATATCATTTTTAAAATAAGAAAAAATGTCAAAAATATTAAAACAAAAAATAATTTCAAAAATTATATAATTTTTAAAATAATATAATGTAAAGAAAAAATAAAAATCACAATGTATTTGTAAACATATTATTAAGATTTAAAAATAATAAAAATATCTTTATATTTAAGATTCATAACTCAACATATAAATGAATTTAAAAAAAACTAACGATCTTCGTTGTTGTCCATACTCAAACATATCCTTGAAGGTAAAATGAAAATTTTATTATAATGGTTTCCCAAAGAGATAACAAATTGTAGAGTTGTGTACAAAAGGTACTATATATTATATATAAGCTTTATTTATATAAGGATATAGCATTAGGATCTATGTAAGTGGGGTTTTGTTTCGTAATTTATATGCATTATGCAATAAGTTAATGATGGATAATATCTTCTTTTCATCCTTATCGTTGGATGGTGAATAGTAAGATATCCAACAAACAAAGGAAGATGGTACACACCGAATCATTGGCTTACTGCATGGTGCATAATTTTCTCTTGTTTACTCTGTTCAAGAATATAAAGAAGGCGTCTATTCAGGAATATAAAAAAGGGGTCCAAAATCTAGATTTTCGTTTTGGAATCTGAAGTGAGTCTTGAAATTTGCAAATTATAGAATTTTAGTGTCAAAATTGTAATTTTCAATCATCGCATTCCGTGAAGTTACTGACCTAAGAGAGACATTTACTACATTAATACATTGCTCCCACTTCTTTATGTAACATTTTCTTTATTATGAAGAGTGGGTTTTTTTGGTATATGCTAAGATTTTCATGTATATTGTTTGGTTGTTTTACAATATTTAAAGAGGGGTAGCATCCTTCTAGCTTCTCAAGCCAAGGACCATGTAAATTGGTAGATTGCTTCCTTTTTTCTTCTTTATTTCAATTTAGCTAGTGGAATATTTTCACTATGTTGGAGTCTGTATTAATGCTCATTGCATTTCACTATCTGGCTAACCAAAGAGATTAGTTCCCTTTCATGGTTTGAATTATCTCAATCATGCTTCCTCTTCACCCCCCATGGAAGCAATGAGGCGAGGATACTAGGGTTTATACCTTAGTCATAATTGTATATGTGTCTACACCACACCCCTTAGTGGGCGAGGAGGGATAATTGACAAAAGGTATATGTTTAGGTGTTTTAAGATCTTTTTTGGTGCCACCCAACTTATGATGATATATAGTCAAGTCTTTCCACAAGGTGGGTTTGCTATTATTTTTCTTTTTAGCCCAAGAAACTTTTGTATTCGAGTAATAAGCCACTACATGTCCATGCTCAAAATAGAAGATGTAGCAAAAAACACTATGTGCGTGATTCATTGGTTGCATCACATTACAACTCTAACACTCTAAGACAAATTTATATGAAAAATATTTGCATAGATTAATGTAAATGTGACTTTGGGAAAAGGTTGTGGATGCCATCTCCCCAATATCTAGACCTAGGGCAATAAACTTACTTAAAGTGTTATCAATTAAAAGAGACTTATAACTCTAATATTCAAGAGGAAGGTTGAAATCCTTATCGCAATCGACCTCTAATAATGATTCCAAATGCTAGTTGAAACCAAGCAATCACAACTTCATAAAGAGGACATATTTGTCCATAAATAAAGGTACATTACCAACAACTAATGCTCAATTTGTCTTAGAGGAAGTCTAAAGTAAGAAAGACCTTTGGCACATAGACACATCACCACTACATCCTCTGTAAAGAACTCTGAGAATAAAAAATCCATGTTTGGAACTTTCTACGTGACTATCGTTAAACTTACAAACTATCATGTATTTGAAAAAATAATTTTCTTCCACCTTGATCTATTGAAAATCAAGTTTCAAAATCAAAGTTAAGGTTGCCTTATCCACGTAAAAAACAAAATTAAAATACCAACAACTCTTGTATTAGTTTGAGGGCATTCTTGAATATCACAAATACATTTAAAAAAACAAATTGCATTGAGCAATCCTTTCAAGGAAAAGCTTTCAATGACTTAGAGGAGTTGTTCATCTCTCTTTTTAAATAATGCACAAAATTGAACCTTTTTTTAGCCCTTCCAAGGGGTTTAAACCAGTCTTAGAAGGGTAATTCAAAACATACCCTTCAAAAAAATGTAAATTTTTGAAATCACTTATCATTTATAAAGGACAACGGATATTATAAAATGTCAAAATTTCAATAACCCATCAATGTCCTCACCTCCAATGCTTGTTTGGTCAATGAGCATCAGTTCATCACACAATACTTGCCTTTGGCATCTAAAGACTAAAATCATCTTTATTTTAGTTGGCTCTTATCTATTCCCTAATATAGTGTACCATTCCATGGTGTACCCTTCCACAACATTAAATCCATCACATAACTCATACCTAGATAAATATCCTACCAATGTATTGGTGTATGCACTATTTTGTGTGTCACTTAATCAAAACTTCCCAAAGAAGCTTAGACACCTTATCTTTGTTAATCCCCACTTGAATTCATGTGTTATGAGCATTGTCGATTCTTGTCAATATGGGAATTGGCATCACATTTAGTTTTCATACTTCATGTTTTTGAATCCCAAACTCACCATAATTCCATTTGCTTTGTTATCTTTGACTCTGACACTCGCCATAATGCCATTTCCTTTGTTATCTCTTCCTCCACTCTTGACTTTGTAAAAAAACAAAACAATTAGTCATATGTTATGGATGTAAATTGTAATGACATTGGGAGCTTACTAGTAAGATTAATTACAAAATATTTGTTGAATGCCAATTTTGAAGAGCAAACAATAGACATTGAACAAACCCAGGGAAATCATGTCATTTCTCTTTTTTCATGTTCACATATTCCATCTCACTAATAGTATTGAACATGTTGATTCATACTTACTTATTGTATTGTATTCATAATGCTATGTGTTTGCTTGTTAAACATCATGACATGATTATAGCTTTGTTATATAATATGATTATTATTCCAACACATTGGTGGGCCTCTCAACCACTTAGTATGTAATTCACAACATCTCCACTAATACAATAGTTAATGGGAACAAAACACATAACTAAGAATGGATGTAAATCTCTCAACAATCCACCAATCTTGTACAAGTTTGGTCAACCTCGTCATTAAGATAATGCATAGTTTTTCTTTGTTTCACATAAAACTATTCAATGATTATATTTGAGATTAAAAACTCTATTAAACTTGGTGAAATTTTCTAACTTGTTTGTTCTTGATTAAGTTTAGATATGAACTTGCTCAAAATGAACCTTGTAAACATCACAAAACCTAAAATTGGGATTACAACAATGAGAATTGTGACTTTGTCCATTCAATTTTTAGCATAATCAAATCCTCACTCATTTGTTGTCCAAAATAATCATTCCTCTTTTCTCAATCTCATGCATATTTATCTATCACACTCTTTCACTTTCTTCTTCTTGTTTCTAGCAACATTGACATCAATGCGATGATACTTTGCAAATGTTTTGAGAATGTCTCATAGCTCTCTTTCTCCCTGTCTCATCTCAAGCCCAAGATCAAGGAGACTTTTAGCATTAATGCTTGGAACAACATTTTTGAAGTTGGGTGGGATAAGAAAGCTAGGGAGAAGGTAACATAATTTTTACTATCACCAAACTTACGCATTAGAGATTGTGCTCTAGCATGCCGCTATTTTATACATTTTAGCATGATTTGAGAGATAAAGTGAATAATCAATATCCTCAATAAAAATAACATACTTGGTGGTATTGATGAGCAATTTCATTTAGTTTCATGTTTCTATAGATCATGGGAAGCTCCAAATCATAAACATCTTAACTTAAATAATAAACAATGAATGCAGTCATGCTAGATTGTCATGTTCCTAGAGGTCTATAATGCAGGTAGGTTATCTTCATTGCTTTTATAGTGTTTTGATAGAATTATCACCCTTCAACAAAGACCTCAAGATCTACTACAATTTCTTCTTTTCTAATGAGATCTAGAATGAACATGACTCCCATGGTTAACCAACACTAGGGTATGCTCGAAATATAAATATAAGATGCAATGTTGATGCATCACATGGATGCATAATTACATCCTCTATTATATGAGTGTTCACAATTTTTTTTGATTTTGTGATTGCGTTTAAAGTTTTATATTTTCATTTTTAACACTTTGAAATTCCTTTAAAGAAAAAATGGTCCAATGGTTATGGTTTTTTTTATTATTAGTAATGTATATATAACCCATCAAAAGGTTATATTTGAAATTACAAAGTATGTTTTTCATTACTTTCTATTGAAATTTCAATTTTTTTTGTTTTTAAGAGTGTACCTAGTTTACACTTATCAATTGAAGTACAACTACTTTTTCAACTTTCATCATGAAAGAATTTTTTTTTCCAGTAGAAAAATCACTCGTAAAATTATATTAAGATAATGTTTACATCTTCAAAAAAAAAAGTAAGAACTAATACAATTCTGCACTGGTCCTTCTCCACAATAAACCTCCAAAAAACTTTCACATCTATCTCTATCATCTGACTTTTTAACCAATCGAAAGAGGTCAATACAAAAATTGATCGAAGATCATACCATGTTTGAGGAACAACAAATAAAACACATTCACTCAGTCTGAAAACAAAAAATAGAACAGATTTATATGTAAAGTTGGGCCCTCACTTACTTCGTTCCAAGTGAAGTAGATAAGTTTCCCTTTCGGCGAGGTTAGGGCTCTCTTAGAGAGCAAATCATCCTCCTTATTAGATTCTCTATAAATATGATGAAAGTTAATACCTTGAAAAGCTGCCATTTGATCTTTTATTCTAGTCTTCAATGCTTCGATATTGATGGCTTGAAGGTTCCCTTTTGTGTTTAGCCAGTCAATGATCACTTTAGAATCCCCCAAAACCTGTAAATTTTTTATATCCAGAAGTCTTGCTATCGTGAGTGTTGCCCAAGCACCCATTAATTCTGCTTTCGTGTTTGTCCCTGCACCACAATTTATAAACCACCTATAATCTGGTGCCTCATTGTATTTTAGTGTGCCTCCTGCACCGCAGTTGGTCCCTCCTGCTTCCGCTTCCCCATCAAAAAAGGCCATTGTATACCCATGAATTCTGAAAAATGGTTTTAATCGCAGTGCCTTTTTATTATTATCTCGTGATTTTTTAGTGATTGCTCCAAGGATCTTTAATACCACTGAGGTTACTGAAGCTTGCTTACCTTCGAAAATAGATGAGTTGTGTTCCTTCCATATATGCCAAGCCATTAATAAAGGGAGAATCTTTGATGTCGATCTGTTCCATAACCATGACTCCATACACTCGTTCAGTGTAGAGTCATTCCAGCTTAGATTATAATTTAACTACTGAGCAAGATGAGCCCACACACTCTTTGTAAAGTCACAGTGGATGAGTAAATGTGAAACATCTTCTGCACTCTGTTTGCACAGTACACAATATCCCGGCCCAATCCACCCTTTCTTAAGAAGCACACTCCAGGTGAGGATTTTGTTTTCGGCAGCCAATAAAAAGAACAGAATAATCTTTAGTTGTGTGCCCCAATTCCAGCACTCAACCTTCCAACCTCTCTGTAGTGGCAAAATGTGAGATGACAGAATAGCGTGGTAGCAATTTTTTACTGAGAAGTCCCTCGATCAGTCGCCTCCATCCCAATTCAGATCATCTTTTTTTAATGTTGATAGGGTAATCCCCTCTCCACACGGGTCTTTTATGTAGGATGATCATTCAATTGCAAGGGCTTCTCGTAATCCCATCTCAACGCTAGAAATCCACCGGTCTAGATTAATATTTGGTTCATGTGCCTTTGAAGCTTGAGACAGGTAAGTAATCTGATTTATACAGAGGGCGGTCAAAAGGTCAACACTAAGGAACGATTTTGTTTCCATACCCAAAATTCTGTCATAGCCAAATTTGATAATATTTTCGTTCCCTAGGATCCAAGTAATCTAGTGAAGGATGACCGGAAGAGCTCGGAGGAGACTCGACCAGATTATAGAAGCCGAAGAAGTGATTTGTTTTGGTCTTCTGAGCCAATTATCGAGTGAGGAATTGTGAAGGTATTTGTCTCTGACTACATTGTGCCAAAAACTCTCTTGCGTTAAGACGCGCCAAAGAGTGACAAAATTTAATGCCAGGTTAAACAGATTTAAATTTCGAATGCCCCACCCCCCATTCCTTTTGGGTCTTGAGATCACTTCCCAGCTAGAAAGGTGGAAACGATGTTTATCTTGATGTCCGTTCCATAAAAAATTGAAGATTAGCTTTCTGATTTTGGATAGAACCGAACGAGGTAAGGCCTCCATGGACATCCAATAAACAGTTTGTCCTTCCGGAACAGATTTAACCAAGATGTATATGCCTGCCAAAGAGAGCCACCTATTACACCAATGATCTATTTTATTTTTTATTTTTGTGATCATCCATTCCCAGTCAGCTGCTCGGTGTGCCAAAAACTCTCCTGCGTTAAGACGCGCCAAAGAGTGACAGGATTTAATGCCAGGTTAAACAGATTTAAATTTCGAATGCCCCACCCCCCATTCCTTTTGGGTCTTGAGATCACTTCCTAGCTAGAAAGGTGGAAACGATGTTTATCTTGATGTCCGTTCCATAAAAAAATCGAAGATTAGCTTTCTGATTTTGGATAGAACCGAACGAGGTAAGGCCTCCATGGACATCCAATAAACAATTTGTCCTTCCAGAACAGATTTAACCAAGATGTATATGCCTTCCAAAGAGAGCCACCTATTACACCAATGATCTATTTTATTTTTTATTTATGTGATCATCCATTCCCAGTCAGTTGCTCGGTGTGCACCAGTCTTCAAGAAGTAGCCCAGATAACGAAAACCGAAGGTAAGGTCGCTGAAAGTATAATGTAGGATAGACTTGAAAGCATTCAGTTCAGGTTCCAAGAGTCCTGCATGATGTATTGTTGATTTTGATAAGTTTATTGCGAGGCTCGAGGATTTACAAAAAAGTGAGATTAGTCTATCAATCTCTCTCCACTCCACTAGGTTTGCATTGGATAAAATGAGTATGTCGTCCACAAAAAGAAGATGTAAAATCTCGGTCAATTTGGCAATCGTAAGTCCTGTGATAGAGCCCTCCGCTTGACTCTTTTTCAATAATAAGCTGAGGCCTTCCATGATAAGTATGAACAGTAGAGGGGATAACGGGCACCCCTACCTGATTCCCCTCCGACTTCTAAAGAAATCTATGGCTTCACCATTTATTAGGACAACAAAGGACGTCGAGGTGATACATGCCATGATCCAATTTGTCAAAGGTAACCCCATCCCACACTTAAGGAGTATCATTCTGAGAAGGTCCCAATCAATGCAATCGTAGGCCTTTCTTAAGTCCAGCTTTAAGACAAGGGATTTTAGTTTCTTCATCTTGATACTGTGAAGGCTTTCATAGGTCGTACCAATGGCATCTTGTATACGTCTTCCTTCCATGAAGCCCATCTGTTCAATAGAGATTGTTTTAGATAGGTAGGGTTTGATACGAGAGGCAATGATCTTTGAAATAAGCTTGTAGCACAAGTTGTAGAGGGAAATAGGGCGAAAGTCCTCGAAATATTTCGGGTTGTTGGCCTTTGGGATCAAAGTAAAAAAAGTTGCATTTATGCCACCTGCAATTTTGCCTAAGATTCTTTATTCTTCCACCATCGCTAGGAGATCCTCGCCTACAAGATAAAAAAAATAGATGAAAAACTTCGTTGTCCAACCGTCCAAACCCATACTTTTTTCTTTTTTGCAATGAAATGGCGTCACTTTCAATTCCTCCAAAGTGACTGGGATATACAAGGAATTTGCTTCTTCTTCAGTAACCATTAAAGGAAAGAAGTCTAACAATTTCACTATTCTTCTATGTTCACTGTGGGTGACTCCCTATAGAAACGCTTGAAATAATGGACAGCGTCAGTTTTAATACCCTTCTGATCCTTCACCAAAACATCGTCCTCCTTCTCTATTTCCCAGATAAACTTTTTTATTATGTTTCAACTAGCAATGTTATGAAAAAATATCGTATTTCTATCCCCTTCTGCCAGCCAGAGAGCCCTACTGCACAACCGCCAGAGCTGTTCCTCAGTTTTTAATATCACCATTCTCTCAGTTTCCAATGAGCGCAAAGTGTCTTTTTCTCCTTGGTCGTTAAAGTCAGAGCTGAGGTTATCACCGATTCTTTTAATATCAGCTTCAACCGACAACAAATATGATCTTTGTAAATCCTTTTGGTCTTTGTTCCATCTCTTTGAAATTGTTTTAAGATCCTGTAACTTTTTGATTAGTTTCCTCTAGTTGCTTGTTTATGAGAGATAAATCGTGCTTTTCCAAACTCTTTCCACTAAAACTACAAAATCCTTATCGCCCAACCACTGTTCATTAAATTTAAAAGGAAAGGCTTTAAAGGAAGGCGACAAATACAACTGTAAGAGCACTGGGGCATGGTCGGAAACAAAGGGCAATTCCACCCATGACCTGTAATATCCACTGTCCAAAAGAAGACTTTCCACTACCAAGCATCTATCTAGTCTTCTTGCAATTGTATCCTGTCCCTAGTGGCCATTTCTCCATGTTGGCACCAGTTTCGCTGGTTTAATATCGATTAGTTGCTTTAATTGGACAAGATCATTGTAATAGTCGTCCACTAGCCCGGATCTAATCCCTCCCCAAGCCTCTTCCGGAGAAAGGAGGATATTAAAGTCCCCAGCCAAAAATAATTTTTTTACATCGAGTAAACCACTACCTTCCACCATTTTCCAGAAAGAGATCTGGTTGGTACAAGGGGCATAAACGTTGAGTAATGCAACCTCCCTATTATTAAAAATATTCCTGCATGTTAATAATATGGCCCCCACTGTAAGATAGGGAGACAACTCGAAAAAAGTCGGGTCCCAATCTGCAAGTAAGCCACCAGAAGTACCCACCGAACTTACCGAACAAACCGCCCACTCCGGTTTGTAAGAAAGAATAAAATCTCTCGACTTATGGGCAGTAACTAAAGTTTCTTGGAAGAAAATTATTCCAGGTCGAGTGCTTGTCAAGAGTCGCCGAATGGAAGCAGCTTTGAGGGTGCCTCCAATCCCTCTGATATTTAAGGAGAGCAATAACATTATTTTTCCCTAGCCAAGGCTTTCACTGCTCTAAGAGGCCCAGTTTCACTGGAAGAAGGGTTGGTTTCATTAAAAAGAACTGTGTTCTGAGATTGAAGTTTCCGGTTGCTTCTGGTTTTGATAGGAGAGACTTCGACTCCTAAACCCCTTGACTAGGCAAAGTCTCTTTCCTAACTAGTCGATTTAATCTTTGAAGTGTTCTGCCTAGAAGACTCTCCACGTTCAATGCGTTTTCTCCCTATAAACGTAGGAAGTTTCAGAGCCTGATCATTATCTTTAATAAATGGGATCAGTGATTCTAAGACTGTGTTGAGCGAACTCATTTCCTCTGCGGGTTCTCTGAGGCCCGCCTCCACCATTGAAATATTTATAGCAGGGAGAGTAGGACTAGGCAACGTTTCGTTCTCTCCCGCCTCACCCCCTATTGGGTCTGGAGAGGATGGAATAACTGAAATGGTAGGGGAGGGAAAGGCCTCACGGTTCTCTGCAGATGAGCCATGAACAATACAAAAGGTTGTCTCCCCATCCAATGGCTCCTTACCAAGACTATTGGTAACTGGTGCCTCCTTCGCTACCCCTTTAGATGAGGTAGTTGTACGTAGAAGCCAATTGGAGGAGTCGACAACTTCCTTTTCCAACTCTGATAAAGAATAAAAAAGTGAAGGGCAATGTTGTTTAATCTTACTTGATAGTGAACTTGTGGACTCCGTAAAGTGCTCAGACGTAGCTGCAGAGAAGGAAGGGACGGTCCCCAGTGATGCATCTTCATCCATATAAGCTGGAGGATCTTCCTGTACCTCAATGTATTCAGACTTTTCCTCAAAAGTTTTACCCACACATTCCCTTCGAAGGTGGCCTGTACAATGACACCAGTTGCATCTGAACCAGATGCCTTGATAGTCTAGACGTTGTTTGATATGGCGACCTCTCCGTTCAATGTCCAACACTTCAGGCAGACCTTCGTGTATGTCAATCTACACCAATATCCTTCCTATTTTTCTCTTTGGAGCCACTAAAGATGAGTAGTCCAGAGAAATACAACGCCCCAGTGCATTTCCAATAGCCTTCAGAGCTCCCTCATTCCAAAGAAACAGAGGGAGTCGCAATAGAACCCACATGTGCCTACGTTGAAAGTAATCAGTAATAGGGTCAAAAGCGATTCTCCACCTTTTTAACACAAGTGTGCTCCCCCCTAGTAACCAGAGTCTATCCAAAACTATGGTGGCATCCTTCGGTGTTCTGTAGATAAAGCCAAACCACCCTTTCGTGAGATCGAAAAACTCAGGCAAGTATCCAAGGATGGGTTTCCAAGTTTTTTGTATCCAGGCTGAGACTGAGCAATCTGATAGATAAGTGTTGGAAAGCCTTCCTACCAGCCCACACATCGCAAGCCTGCAAGTCTCTTGAAGGCCAACATCCGCTCCTAAAACCATTATCCTCGGCTTCTTGTTTGGTTTCCATGCCTTTTTCCTAAGCCCACACTAAGGACCGTTTAGTAGGGAGGTATTAGCCCGTCCATCCAGTGCTCCAACTTTAAGACCATTCCTACAGTGATGCGCCGACTTCTTAGGTGGAGAGGGAGCTTGGGTAGGAAGAGTATACGCAGAGCCACCACCAGAAGTTGAAGGGAGGAAAGGGTATTGTTCCTGGCATTTACCAGAAGGCTACAAACGTTTTGAAACCTCAGTAGCATCAAGATAGGGCAAGGGTGTCCCAACCCTATTGAATAGTCCTATTCTAAGCCACTCTTCCTCACCCTGTGGGTCCATAAGCATCATGACGTATTTTGTAATGCCAACGTTCAATCCCAGGTCCATAGAGCAACCTCAAAAAAGGCGCACAAAGTCAGAGATAGAACAAAAGAACTAAAACCAAGGAAGATAGGACGACAAAAACCTGAAAAAAAACAGACCCGAAGTAGTGGAAGGTTCCACTGAGGTCCTAGGGAAAGTGAAAAACTATCATTAAGTCAAGGGAAAGAGGCAGAGTAACCCCGGAAAGGAGGGGAGGCTGACAAAAATGGTTCAAAAAACAGAGGGAAGAGAGGTAGGCCCAACACCGAAAAAAAACCAATAAGTAACTGTCTATTCAAAGAGACTGTTCGAAACATTTGGACCATTTCTCGATTTGTGCGTGTCATCCTTTCGCAGG
>JZKD02S0326293.1:255322-269404 GCA_000966675.3 Picea glauca
CATTCATTTCCAACTTGGAAAAATAGAATCATTATATATTCTATTAAGATTTGTTCCCTGTGTCAAAAATAAAATGAAAGATAAATTATGAAAAAATCTAGCTCTATTAAAAATAAGTTAATAAATGGACAAAACTAAAATTTCATTAAAAAATAAGTTAGTAAATGAAAATCACATTTTTTTTTTTTCAAAAGATTTGTCTAAAATCTAATGAAAATTTATATCAAACATATCTATCTTATATTTATACTATAAATCTATATTAAATATGTATCAAAAAATTACTCAAAACCCAAGATTTGGGAAAAAATTAATAAATCAACGCAAAATAATAAATAATAAAAAATAAATTAAACAAAAAAAACTGAATTTATGTACTTTTAATGGATTCCTAATTTAATCTTTTAACATTACGAACTAAAATAATTATCAATTATTGGCTTATAAAACTTCATTAGCATTGCTTTATCAATGAAGTCTAAACTAAATACTATTTCCATTCCATTATTCCCAGACATTTTAAATTCTAAACATTGTTTTCACTCTTCCTCATAAATTAAACTTCAAATTCGCAAGTAAATACAAACTTAAAATGTTTTAGTGGATTAACTGAATTGATCTTTAAGTTAAACATAAAAGCCCTTAAAATTGAGAGGCCATGGGTTTGAAATTCTCTTTGAAGTTGTTAGCACTGAGAGTCACCCTCAGATTGCAAGAGGATAAGCCCAGTACCCATCAGAATGTTTGGTGGATGTTGGTTTTATGAATGGAGGTCAAAAGGACAAAATCTAGTACAAGAATGATTTTAATACAGAAATTGGACAAGAAATGCATGGGGATGTGAGGGCCTCATTAACTTCAGTCAGTGATTTGAGTTTAAGTATGAGTAGAAGGAAAACTTAGTGACAGAGGTGAACAAGTCTGTTGTGGGCATCCGACTTTCAAGTGGCTTGGTGAAGAAAAACTCAGGCTCAAGAGCATTCTTGAACTCAAGATTCAGATACTGAAATATGACATAGCAGCATAATAATCAAACCTACATTATCATGCAACTACAACAACTTAACTGGATCCTCCATGCCCGAGCCTTTCAACATAAGGGGAAATAAGATAACAAGGAAGCTGACTAAAACTGGTCACAACAATACTGTAATCAAACCTACATTACAATAGAGCTACAACCCTCGACTAGATCTTCCATGCCCGAGTGTTTTAGCACAATTTTTACAAAGATATGAGAGAAGTTGACTTCTATTAATGCAAAAGTCTCAAGTTTGATACATAACCAGAGAACAACTCGGGCATCAAAATATTACAAAATAGGGAGATCTGCTCAACCATTTGATGACCCTAACAAAATATCAAACTGGTCTATTTATAATTAGACCAACCCACTATTTCCAGGAGTGTGACCCGACAATGCCATTCAAAGCTTTGCATCTGAACAATTCTCTGTCAGACTGGGCGTGCTTCCCTCTGTCAGATGCAAACCCGGATCAACGAGGACTTGCAGAAAATGACCATCATTGTACCCTGCTGACAGTCCGACCTCCTCGGCCATAACTATTGACCCTTCCATTTATGGGCCAAGCTGAGGTTTCAGCTACCATCCCCCGCCTCATTGACCGAATCCTCATCGGGATTAGAGCGCGACGAGACGAACAATCCACAAAAGACCACTTGTCGCAATTGGATTGGACGTCAAGGTCGTGGACGTCAACCCTCGCTTATTGGCTGACTACCCCTTGGGATTGGAGTGTGATGGGACAACTGTCGGGCGACCACTTGTCGACTCGGGATAGGGCGCTATAGGTGCATGTGTATATTGGGGCCGCGAATAGTGGTTTGGAACTTCACCACTTTTGGGCTCAATATGCACCTCATGCCAACACGTTGCCTCCCCACAAAACCACGGTTTCGATATCGGCCCTCCCTTCAGATTTTAACGTCCGCGCATGTTGCGGCCCCGATATGATTAGCGACCGTTGATCTAGAGGGGAGTTGAGATCTGGGCGCGTCGGCTACTTTTAGCGCCCCCGCCAATATTTTATCAGCCCGCTAACTTTGGATTCCTTCCATATGCGTTTGGAGGTAGCGCCAGTTTGAAAATGCGCAAAAAAAACCGCCATTGTAATTGCCTTTGCCTGCTTTGTGCGTTGATGGCTGTCACCTGCGAACTCGAACAACTGTATGTGATAACATTTGGCTCCACAAGGGATGGCATGCTCTCTGTGAGCTGCCAAGAATGCACAGTTCTAGTGCCTTAGCTTTGGGTTATGGAGTCTCTTATTTAAACAAAAAATGAAAGGAAATGGTAATTACAATGGTGGAAAGCCAATCATGGCTTAAACACAATATTTTTTTAGAAAATTCCCATTGACAGGGCTGCCCAAAACTTCAGAGTCCTCCAAGCTCTGCAACTTATAGGTGTTATTTGAAAATACTTCAGAGATCTTGAACATACCGGTCCATAAGGCTTCAAATTTTCCATGTTTGCCTTTATCCTGCTTGGGGGCATCCCACTTGAGCACCAGATCTCCGAGCTGAAAATGATCCTTGATTTCCCTCTTGTCAAAGGCCTATTTTATTTTCTATTGGCGATCATGACCTTTATCAAGTAGTTCCTCCATGGTCTGCTGCACTTCCACCAACTGTTGTATCCTTCTAATCATATCATCGATTTCTCCTTGGTGGTCTTGGAGGAATTTTGTCGCAGGCAAGGCAAGCTGGGCAGGAAAAATGGCTTCCACCCCATACACCAGCTGAAAAGGGGAAACAACCATTGACCTCTTTGTTGTGACCCTGTCAGCCCATAATGCAAATTTCAACTTTGATTCCCAGGCTTTCTTGTTATCTTCTAACAATTTCTTGATGATCTTTATGAGGCTCTTGTTAGAGGATTCTGCTAAACCGTTTCCATGAGGGTAGTAGGGAGTAGAATGGATTAATGCAATTCCATACTGCTCACATAACTTGATTAATGGTTTAACTATGAAAGAGGCAACATTGTCTGTGACAATCCTGCTTGGACAACCATATCTGGACATGATATCTTCAAGGAAGCTAATGATCACCTTGTGAGAGACACTCCTTGTAGGGATGGCTTCTATCCATTTGGTAAAATAATCAGTGGCAGTCAAAATCCACTTGTGTTGGCCACTTGAGGCTGGGTGGATCTCTCCAATGAAGTCAAGACCCCACTGCTGAAAAGGTCCAAAAACCATTACAGGTTTCAAAGGCAAAGATTTGAGTTGCTACCTTCCAACGAACTTTTGACATTTGACACACGCTCTAATATTTTCACAAACATCAGTAAAAAGGATGGGCCATAAATACCCAGCTCTGAGGATGTTGTAAGCTGTGGTCCTCCAGAAATGATGTCCCCCACATAAGTTTTCATGAAAATATGATATGGCTTTTTGGGCCTCCTGTGGGTCTATACATCGTAATATAACTCCCAGAGGGTCCTTCCAGTACAAAACCTGATCGATGAGACAATATTTGATTGCTTTGAGCTTCAAAGCTCTTGCCTTGTTTTTGTCCAAACCATCAAGAGGCCTTAACTTTTGCAAAAAATATATGATGTCCTTATTCCAGGTGCATTCTGCTAAGTTGAGGCTTATATGAGAGTCTTTATCAACAATCTCAGTTTGCTGATTTTCTGAATTTATGTTCATAAAATTTACCCCTAAAGCCTTGCAGTTTGATTCAGCCAGCAGCCTGGCTAAACCTTGGCCTTTCACCATCTTGGTGGGTTTTATTTCTAGGTCGAACTCCAGGATTTTGGCCATCCATTTGCTTCTCGTCCCATCTATATCAGGTTGGATCAATATTTCTTTTACTGAGGCTGACGGAACATATGCAATGATTTTTTAATGCATAATGTAGATTTTGAAAGCCTTGAGGGCTTTGACCAAAGCATATGATTGCTTCTCCATGAGATCATACCTTGTTTCTGCATCCCTGAGTGCTCTGCTGAAAAAGGAAATAGGCTGCTCTAACCCCTCTGTATTTCTATGTAGTAAAACATGAGCTAATGTATCAGCTGAGGCAAAAGAAAATATCATAAATTCTTTAGAATAGTCAGGGCTGATGAGCACAGGTGCCTCAGTCAAATCCCTCTTAATCTGTTCGAAAGAATTTCTTGACTCATCAGTCCATTTCACTTCGTTCCTCTTCCTAAGTATGGCTATAATGTGCTAAACCAACTCAACAAAATTAGAAATGAACCTACTCAGAAAGTTGATTTTACCCAAGAAAGACTGAACTTCTTTCTTAGATATGGGAAACGATAGGGTTTGGATGGCCTCTACCCTGCTTGGATCAATTCTTACCCCTTTTGGTGACACAATATGCCCCAATTATTTTCCCTCCCTCATAGCAAACAAAGACTTCTTTGGATTGAGGGAGAGACCAAATTTTTTGCACTTCAGGAAAAATCTCCTCAGATGATGACAATGTTCTTTACTAGATCTTGAGAATAATGTACAAATTTTTCCTTCTCCCCAATGAAGGCAATGTCCATGGCTCGCTAGAAAGTTTCTCCTACATTGATCAATCCAAAGGGCATTTTATCGTACATGAATGTGCCCCAAGGAGTAGTGAAGGTTGTCTTTTCTCTATCTTCAGGAAGGACAAAGATGTGACTGTAGCCAGAAAAACCATCAATCATGGACATCCTAGATGAGCCAGTCACTCTCTGCAAAATGTGCTCCATCTTTGGCAAGGGGTAGTTATCCTTTTTGGAGCTCCTGTTCAAATTTCTGAAATCAACACATAACGTGATTTCTCCATTCTTCTTCCTTACAGGCACCAAATTAGCCACCCATTATGAAAATCTCAAGGGGATGACGATCTGGGCATCCAACAACCTTTTTACTTCCCTTTCCATAATAGGCAGCAGCATGGGGTTTATATGTCCGAGTTTCTGCCTGCAAGGTTTGGTCTCTTCTTTCAAAGGGATTTTGTGCTCCATGATGTCTGTGTCATATGTTCTTAAGTCTTCATATTTCCAAGCAAAAACATCAACAAATTCCCTCAAAATCTTAACATACTCAACCCTTTTCTCCTTCGAAAAAATGCTAGACAATTTGACAAACCTGGGATCCTCCTATGTTCCTAAATTGCATCCAGTCACATCTGCCTCTTCAATTGAACCTTTAACCTTCACAACTACAACATTATTGTCAAACAATCTTTCCAAGGGGACTAGTCCCTTCAAAATATGGTTACTAGGCAATTGAAAAATATGATGGTCAACAATTTTATTCATGAAAGCATCAGCATGGGGGCTTTCTTCAGCATCTTGATCCTGATCAATATGAAAATCAGAGAATTCATCCACAGTCTCAAGAAACTTTTTTATCTCAATATCGTCCTCAAAAACCTTCCAATGTTTGACATTGTCAGGAATAGAGGGTCTGTATTTTACTTCCACCCCATACTTGAGCTTTGGGGGTAAGGGGACCCTGAAATGGCTTGCTGAGACATCCAATGAATTTTCCATAGATTTCTTCTCTCTTGGAACAAATGAGATATTAAAAGCCAAGAAGAAACTATGAACAAGATCCCACACTTCATTTCTGTGGGCCCTTAACCTAGGGTGCTTAGCCTGATACAGATTTATGACCTGATGTACTATCAACTCAGCATCCCCAAATACCGCCAGCTCCTCAATATTCATGTCTTTGGCAGTTCTCAGATCCAAAACAAGAGCTTCATATTCTGCCACATTGTTGATTGTTTCAAATTCAATCTTATAAGATAGAGATATGGTCTCTTGGGTAGGGGAAATGAAAACTACCCCAGCTCCCACGCCTTCTTTGGAAGAGGCTCCATCAAAAAACATTTTCCAAATAGAGGCATTGGAAGGAGGGTCTTCACAAGTGGTGATGAGATGCTTTATGATTTCAATGGTTGCTTGAGGACCATCAATGATTTTTAGCATACTGGTTCCCAGATCGATGTCTACTACAAAAATGGGGTGGTTGGTTGGATTTGCTTCATCACTGATGATGTAAGAAAGTTGTACTTCCCTATAAAGCCTTATTTGTTCTCCTAAAAACACAAGAATAATGACATATGAAAGATCCATTTACAAGGTTCCCTCGAGTCTTTTTATTCAAGACCTAGACAACAACATCCCAAACTTAGGGGGGACATCAACCACTACGATATCCATGACCACACTCTTCATTGGCAACTGGAACAAAGACACAACCAAGTCTTTAATAACCTCGAGGCACTTCACCTTCCTAGAATCAAATGAGTATAGGTCATGATAAGTCCTTGTTACCTCCAACCCGAGCTCCTCCATGATAATCTTAGGCATGATATTGTGAGATGCCCTTGAATCCATCAAGCAGTTGTGCAACAGCTTATCATGGATGTGCAATGATGTATAGAAAGGAGGGGAGGAATCATCTTTATCCTCAACCAAAGGTCCCATTATGACAACAGGATTTTCATCTTGGAGGTTGATTGAATTAGTGGAATGAGATGAAGGCTCAAGCTGTAGCACTTTGGAGAGGTACTTCTTGAAATCCTCATTTTTAACTAGCTCTAAGAAAGGCACATGAATTTTAATCTTTTGGATCCCATTCTCAAAGCTAAAAGAAGAGGGAGGCTTCAAAAACTCCTTCACCTCTGGGACATGGTTCTTGATCACTGCTTGGGGGTTCTGTGTCTCCTTTTCTTTGCTGCTAACTGCCACTGCCTTAACATGATGCTTTTTTCTAGTAGGATGCTTAGGAATGTCAGGCTTTCCCTCTTTCTTTCTGGACTTGAGGTTATATATATTTGCTTAGCTACTGGTCATCTCCCCTTTGGTCATCTCATTTAGCTGGTTATCCATGAGGGACTCTTCATATGCGAACTGATTTAAATGAGGAAATGAGGAGGTGTCACCTAGGCAATGGATTTTAGGATTTGCACATTCTTCCTCTCCTTCATCAGTAACTAGATTATTCTAGAGAGGGGTCTAGATATTTTGATCATCCCTATTTCTTTGATCTCTCTGGATGATCTGAGGGGCGTTATTTGGTCTTTTGAAATTGCCCCTGTTATCAGTATTTTGAGCGCTCTTATAGCCCTATTTCCCTTCAAATTTCAATTTCTCCATTTCTGCAGAAAGTGATTTAACTAGTTTATTCAACTCATCAACTTGAGGGTGGGAAGTAGAGGAACCAGAGGTTGAAGCTTCAGACTTGCCTTTTCTTCTTTCTCTATCATCCTTACTCCTAAGTTTGTCAACTGCCAAAATATTGGACTCTACTTCAAGGGCTGCATCTTGCATATGAGCAAAGGAGGTAGCTCTTGTTTCTCTCAACAGGAAGCAAAACTCAGGGTCAAAGGTACTAGCATAAGCGATCTTGGCAGAGGTTTCAGTAGGCTAAATCTCAGTGGGGATCTTATTGTACATTTGATTAAATCTCTTAGAGAAGTCTGAGATAGATTCCCCTTCTTCTCTCTTAAGGGATCCGAACTCTGTGATGTAATAAAGGAAGTCCTTTTTATCCCCCTAATGTCTTAAAAATGCATCATCTAGAGCTGCAATCCCACCAATAGATCTAGAAGTCAGACTCCTAAACCATTTTCTAGCCTCACAATCAAGGCTCTGTACAAAAGCTCTCAACCAAACATCTTCATTTTCAATATTAAGATTATCTGCATAACTGTAGAAAGATGCAAGGTGCTCTTCAACAATTATTTCTTCCTCTCTTGTAAACTTGAGCATGTACTTGAGGTAATCTCCATCCAAGATGGGATTCATAGGCTGAGGTAAAACAAGAGGGGCATACCTAGCAGCCACTATGGCATCCATTCTATTTCTGGGATTATTAGTGCCTTCCATTGAGATGTGGATTGTAGGAGAACCAGGGGGAGATAGGGTTTGGACAAGAGAGACTAGGAATACGTTTCTAGGGGAGAAAGGAAAATGAGTTCCCCCCTCTTTAGATGCAGAAACTATGACAGGAGGAGGAGTAGGGAGACCCAAAGTAAGAAAATCTTCTAAGCTTTCAGGTCTGAACCACCTTACAATATCAAAGGAAATAAGAGTGTCAAAGCTTTCTTCTAAATGAGGCCTAGAAGGGGGGAATTCAATAGGGAAAATCCAAAAATTTAAACTTCTAGAAAATCCAACAGATGGTATAGTAGGATAATTAGATGCAACTACTGGAGTTTTGAAAAAAGAATCATACAAATTATCAGAATCACCTGATACAACAATTGAAATTCCTTCTCGAGGAGTCTTTCCTTTTCTGATAATCCTTTCTAGGTCAACTTCAGGTGCATCTAGAGGCAACTGTGGAGTAGACCTTGTGTGTCTGCTCTTGGGTGCCATGACTGAAAAAATGGAGTCTCCAGGTGCAAGTTGCAATCTTCAATTTATTGATTTCTGATGCACCTTCAGAATCAAAATTTCTTTTCGTTCTATCCCAGGGAAATGTCTTCAATTCGTTCCCCGGTAACGACACTAAGAAATGTTAGCACTGAGAGTCACCCTCAGATTGCGAGAGGATGAGCTCAGTACGCATCAAAATGTTTGATGGATCTTGGTTTTATGAATGGAGGTAAAAAGGACAAAACCAAGTACAAGAATGTTTTTAATACAAAAACTGGACAAGAAATGCACAAAGACGCGAGGGCCTCATTAACTTCAATTAGTGATTTGAGTTTAAGTTTGAGCATAAGGAAGAATTAGTGAGAGAGGTGAACAAGTCTGTTGCGGGCATTCGACTTTCAAGCAGCTTAGTGAAGAAAAACTCAAGCTCAAGAGCATTCTTGAACTCAAGAGTCAGACACTGAAATATGTCATAGCAGCATAATAATCAAACCTACATTATCATGAAACTACAACAACTCGACTATATCCTCCATGCTCGAGCCTTTTAGCGTAAGGGAAAATAAGATAACAAGGATGATGACTAAAACTGGTCACAACAATACTGTAATCAAACCTACATTACAATAGAGCTACAACCCTTGACTGGATCCTCCATGCCCGAGTGTTTTAGCACAGTTTTTACAAAGAGATGAGAGAAGTTGATTTCTATTAATGTGAAAGTCTCAAGTTTGATACATAACCAGAGAACAAACCAGACATCAAAATATTACAAAATAGGGAGCTATGCTCAACCAGTTGACGACCCTAACAAAATATCAAACTGGTCTATTTATACTTAGACCAACTCACTACTACCAGGAGTGTGACCTAGCAATGCCATTCAAAGATTTGCGTCTGAACAATTCTCTGCCAGATTGGGCGTGTTTCCCTCTGTCAAACGCAAACCCGACTCAACGAGGACCTGTAGAAACCGACCATCGTTGTACCCTGCTGACAGTCCGACCTCCTTGACCATAACTATCGAGCCTTCCATTTATGGGTTGAGCTGAGGTTTCAACGACCAGTCCCTGCCTCATTAACTGAATCTTCATCGGGATTAGAGCGCAACGAGACGAACGATCCGCAAAAGACCACTTGTTGCAATTGGATTGGACGCTGAAGTCATGGAAGTCAACCCTCTCTTATTGGTTGACTGCCCCTTGGGATAGGAGTGTGACAAGACAATTGTCAGGCGACCACTTGTCGATCCAGGATAGGGCACTATAGGCACATGTGCATATCGGGGACGCGAATAGTGGTTTGGACCTTCACCACTTTCGGGCCCAATATTCACCTCCTGCCGACACATCACCTCCCAACAAAACCATGGTTTCAATATTAGCCCACCCTTTGGATTTTAACGTCTGTGCATGTTGCGGCCCCGATATGATTAGCGGCTGTTGATCTAGAAGGGAGCTGAGATCTGTGCGTGTCAGCTACTTTAGCGTCCCTGCCAAACTTTTATCCGCCCGCTAACATTGGATTCCTTCCATTTGCGTTTGGATGTAGCGCCACTTCGAAAATGCGCAAAAAAAAATGCCATTGTAATTGCCTTTCCTTGCTTTGTGTGTTGATGGCTGTCCCCTGCGAACTCAAGCAACTGTATGTGATAACAAAAGTTAAATACCATAATCAACGTTGTCGATGTATATCATTTATTATCTATAAATCAAGAGGAAGTTAAAAAATCACAAATTTTTCTTTTAAAATAATAATAATAAAATAAAATAAATTAAATTAATAACAAATTGTTATGCTACAAATTAACATATGTTTTTATGTTGAAATTGTGTTTTCCTAGTTTGCATCAACTTTCGAAATACAAAATCTCAATCATTGATGAAGATCGTCCTTGTGCAAACCCACAACAAAAAGGAATGCGTGCAAGCTAATTATTGCATAGTCTAAATTTAAGTAAGGTCAGTTTTATTTATATTACATTGATCTCTATACATAATTTTGTAAACAAATCTCAAAATATGACTAAAAGTAAGTAATTTATAAATTAATTTATAAAGTATTGGTATATTTGATTTACCAAATGTTGAATATGTTTTTAGATTATAATGATAGTTAGTTGATTTAATTTCAAATGTCACTTTGAGTCACTTTGATGAATTACTAATTTCCATGATTTCATAAGTTCGCTTCCTTAGATTTTATCGGTCAAATAGTTGGGTGGAGGGGGTCCCTTGTCCCACAAATAAGGGGGTCTCATACATCAATTTGGTGTGTGGCTTGGCCGTGACCTTAAAATTAGATTATTATATATGCAGCATGAGTGGGCCTAATGGTTAAGAACATGTGTTTCCTCCTAAGAGGTCACAAGTTCAAATCTAGAGGGGAGTAGGGTATGTATACATACAAGGTTGCCTTGGTGCTCAAGGGTGATGGTTGCCCTAATAGGGAGTTGTGCACATACAAGGTTGCCTTGGTGCTGGCTCGAGGGTGGTGGTAGTGTTAGTGACCATTTTAGTTATTATCCAACATAATAGGATTTTTAAATTTCTCCTCAAAAACTTTAGTTTCATTCTCTTCTCTATTGAAAGTGTAATGGATCCTTAGGAGCAAGTGGGTAAATCAACTCTTTAATTTTCCATTTTAAACATTTTCACTTCTTCTTTTTAAAGCATGCCTGATGTTTCAACATTTACTATTGGCTCACCGCACTCCAATGCATGCATGTTATGTTGAGAGTACAAAGCATTGGTGCTCACCACATCTCACGACCCAATTTTGCTACATAGAGTAAACACATAAAATACAAAATAATTCCACAAACATATCAATTTTAAAAAAAAATATTATTAAGAATCTCAATTTCACCCAATCTAATTTACAACTCTAAAAAAAGTTCTTAATTTAGGTTGCAATTTTCTTCATAATTAAATTGTTAAATAGAAATAATGCACAATAATTATTCCCACAAGGAACTATGATTTCTCTCACATAATTGATTTGACTAAAGCATCCATGTAGAAATTAACCACAAACAAAATAGAGAAAAGTTAGGTCTCATGATTTTGGAATATAACAAATGCAAACATGGAAAGTAAGGGTAATCAAGATTCAACAATTGTACATTTCTATGACCTAATGCATGAGTCAGAGGACCAACCGCATGAGTGGTGGGAGATTGATAAGGTTTTAAAATCTTTCTTCTTGGCTTCAAGTTTACAAGTTAATGGAACACATACTACTATTCTTCAAGAAGGTATGACAGAACATGAATTAATGCCATACAAATCTCTGTTTCCTTATATATTCTATGATCTTGAATCCGGTTTCAAATACCTTGGTTATTTTCTCAAGACTGGGTCGCAACGAGTTGAAGACCGGGGTTGGTTATCAAAGAAAATGGAGAACAGATGGGCAATTGGTGTTATAGATGGTTGTCCTTGGGAGGACGTTTCACCTTATTAAAGTCAGTGTTAGAATGTCATCCTGTCTACTGGATGTCATTGGTTGTTGTTCCTTGTTTGTTCTTAAATACTATGAGGAAAATGATGTTTAATTTTCTTTGAAGAAGAAATGGTGAAACAAATCAACTGCATCTCTGCAAATGAGAACATATTAATATACCAAAGAAATTTGGTGGCTGGGGAATACGTAACATATTTGACTTTAGCAAAGCACTGGTCGCAAACACACTCTGGGGAGTTTTAATCAGTGTGGGCATTTGGCATAGTGTAATTATGGATAAGTACCTACCTCACTCGACTGTCAAAATTTGGTTTAGATCACAAACATTCCAACAAAAGGCGTCATCAAGAATTTGGAGTGGCTTATTAAAATCGATGCACTTAATCACACATTGGTTAAGTTGGAATCCAGGGTCGGTCCATCTCATCACTCTCGGGAAAGATAGGATTCTAGGGATGGGAAAAAAATCTTTTCTCTCATGTAATCTTATGTCGGCACTAAATCATAGGAATATAATAACACTTGCACAGGCTAGGAGGCATTCCGCCAGTCAACACTTATCCTCTTATTGGCTAAGCAACAATGACTTGGGTTTCTCTGAAGATATTGCGACAGAATGGGATTAATTTAGGAGGGAACTTACCGACTCTGGAGCTATCTTACAGGACACTGAAGATGACTTGATGTGGATAGGAGGTGATAACTTTGGATCTCCTACAATAAAAAACATATATTGGGGCATAATTACCACAAAAAATCTGAAGAAAGTGGGGACTTGGAGACAGTCAATATGGAAATGGAAAATCCAACTAAAGATCAAACTGTTCATTTGGTTGGCAGTGGAAGGAAAAATCGTTACTTGGGATTCACTTCAAACAAGAGGATGGGAAGGTCTAGGGCGTTGTTACCTTTGTAAACAAGAATAAAAAAATATTTATCATTTGTTTATGCAATGCCCCTTTACCAAATCAGTTTGGGAGAAAGTGATCATTGATCAGAACTTAAAATGTAGTTTGAAAGGTAACACTTTGTCGGATTGCTTTAAGAATTGGTCTGAGGATAAGACAATTCCTACACCGATTGCTGCCCATATATGTTGGTTCATATGGTTAGAACGGAACAAAGCTATATTTGAAGAAACCACTCCATCTATACAGAGAGTGATATATAAGACTTTGGCTCTTCAAAACATAATCATTGCTCCTTTGAAGGATTGACCCCTGAGAGATATTATGATTCCGCAACAAAGTAATACGTATTTAGCATGGTTCGATGGGGCGAAACATCTTGATGGAAATTTGTGTGGAGTGGGAGGAGTAATAAAAACACAAGATTCAACAATCATAAGATGGATATATAATTGTGGCAGAGGCACAAACACAAGAGCAGAACTTATGGGTGCACGGGCCACTCTCATGCTGGCAAAGTATCTGTCCTTACATTGCCTCCAGGTAATGGGTGATCCCATAGTTGTAATCGATTGGTTGTTAAACAAAGGAAGGCTCTAGGTATGTGTAGTTGAAGGATGGAAATCCATAATTAAAGACTTAATTAAAATGTTCCAGTTTATCAGTTTTCAACACATTTTTAGAAGCTACAATATGGAAACAGACCATCTCTCCAAACAGGCACTAGATGAACCAGAAGGAAAAATTTCCTATTATCACTGGTCTAATGGTGCCGAAGTACCCATGAGACATATTAGAATCCATTAGATTTACAGAGATTGGGGCCTATTCTTACTTTTCAGTGCAAGCATAAGCAAGTTTGTTTATTTTTATATAGTTAGTCTGACTGTATAAAGAAGACTAAGATGATCTTTATATTTTGATCTCAGTCTCTTTTGAGAAAGTATAGACCTAATTTTTTTTGGATCTTTTGGCATGGATCTATCTCGCAGTGTGTACTTGTAATGATCCTTGTTTGGTGATGAAAGATGTAAACAAATTATATTTCTAATATAATTGAGTCAATTTTCTATTGGAAAAAAGATTCAACAATTGTAAGATGTAAGTTAAAAATTACCTCTGTAAGGAGAGTTTATATATATATATATATATGACAATGCACACACACATTCAAGAGAATGTTACTTTGTTTTTTTAAGACAAAAGTTTGTTGTTTTCAAACCCATATATATATAAACAATTTGTTTCATTAAAAAAAAACAAAATATTATCTCTTCCCATGAATAATTTAGAAAATAACGTAGTTTAAATTTCATTTTAGTCATGATGTCACATGTGTAGCTAGCTTAGCTTTGTAAGTGTGTA